>JADBJO010000113.1:793779-798779 GCA_016801955.1 Conus betulinus
AGAGAGAGAGAGAGAGAGAGAGAGAGAGAATGACAAACAAAAGCACAAATGCACGAATATCCCTCAAAATCGCGCCCAGACAAACAAAATATTCTGTAAACCCCCCCCCCCCCCCCCCTCTCCTTTCATCACCACACCGCATCCCCCTCCTCCCTCTCTCTCTCTTTCCCGACCACTATCAATTTATTCGACTATGTCGGTGAACATAAAACCCATTAACTTAGTACACCATGCTGCCGTCACATGCAGCAAAATAAAAAAGCCACGTTATATCTGAAAGGAGTGGGCCCGGTGTGACGTCCGAAACCATTTCGCCCAAACTCAACTCCCGGGACGTCAATCAATCCATATGGAACTCTTCCTTTGTTTCCAGAATCATTCACATTAATCAAAGCACACTGCGCTTGAATCTGAGGGAGGAATCACACTTGTCCTGTACAAGAACTACTTCCCCCCACCCTGCTCCCAAACCGCTTCCTGGAGGGTATTCAGGGAATGGGCGGGAAGCACACAAAGGATCGAATATAGGCACACACTCGCCCGCTCAAGGTGACAGGGGGTGGAAGAAATGGGTACCTGCCTATATCACGCCATGGGGTCTTTCTGGACCATGCCCCAAATCACTGGCTCACCAGGAGTCGTTTTGGAACGGGTTGGGTATTATTAGCTCTGGCGCAGGTTCAGAATCCCCACCCCCCCCCCCCCCCCCCCCCCCCCCCCCCCACACACACACACACACTTTAAATTCAGGGGTGATGTACTTTGATGGATATGTTTTAATCGTTTTGGTTACTTACTCTAAGAATTTTGATGGAAGGGGAGTAATTTCGGAACCGAAGAGAAGGTCGGTCGGATGTACTCACGGGAAAGACAGGAAGAGGGGTGGGGGGTGGGTGGGATGGGGTAGGGGTATGGGTATGCATCTTTCCTTACCCGCCCGAGAGTGATTTCGTGCGTGGGTAGTGATTTCGGGTATGAGTAGTGATTTTCGGGGAGTACTTCTGGGCGTGGGTGGTGATTTTGGGCATGAGTAGTAATTCCAGGGAGTGATTTCGGGCAAGGCCAGTGATTTCGATCATAGGTAGCAATTTCGGGCGTGGGTAGCAATTTCGGGCATGGGGAGTGCTTTCGGGCGTGGGGGGTGCTTTCGGGCATGGGGAGTACTTTCGGGCGTGGGGAGTGCTTTTGGGCATGGATAGTGATTTCGGGCATGGATAGTGATTTCGGGCATGGCAGTGCTTTCGGGCACAGGGAGTACTTTCGGGCGTAGGGAGTACTTTCGGGCGAGGGTAGTGATTTCGGGCATAGGTAGCAATTTTTGGGCATGTGTAGTGATTTCGGGCATGTGTAGTGAATTCGGGCATGTGAAGTGCTTTCGGGCGTGGGGAATGATTTCGGGCGTGGGAGAGTGATTTCGGGCATGGGGAGTGCTTTCAGGCACGGGGAGTACTTTCGGGCGTGGGTAGTGATTTCGGGCATGGGGAGCGCTTTCGGGCATGGCTAATGCCTTCGGGCGTGGGGTGGTTACAGCACGGCATACTGATCGTCCGCGTGAACCATTCAGAGATCGCTTTCTTTCCGGCACAGGCCTCTTTGCTACGTTGTTTGGTGTCATTTCCATCAGCAGTTTGATAGTCAGAAGAGAGATACTAATGTCCACCAACCACGGAACGTTACTATTTCCAGAGCATGGAGAAATGGTTAGAAAAGATGACCTATCTGACCTCTAACTTTAAAGACAGCTCATTTGTTTTTGTATTGAAAATTGAGGGGTCTATTATAAACGGAAGTAAGCTTATTTTTTTCATCTCTGCCTTTTTAAGAAAAAGAATAATTGTACTTATCAATATACTATGAGTACACTTCACGAGAATGCAATGCCTTAAGAATGAATGTCTCAAATAATGATAGTAAAATCGAAGAATTCAGATACGGAAAATCTTGATGTTTCCTGTATTTTTATGAGAGAGAGAGAGAGAGAGAGAGAGAGAGAGAGAGAGAGAGAGAGAGAGAGAGAGTGAGAGTGAAGGAGAGAGACAGAGAGAGAGGGAGAGAGACAGAGACAGAGAGAGAGAGAGAGTGAGAGAGAGAGAGAGACAGACAGACACACCAGACAGAGAGCAGAAAAGCATCGCCTCTGCTTAAAGAACACGGAAGATGAAGCAGGAACAAGAACTGAGAGTGACTTTCGTTCCACTTGATGTCAAAGTGTACAACCTTCCCAATAGCGAATGATACTTGCAATAATACTTTGTGCCGGTATTTTTTACACGATTTAAGAAAATAAACAACAAAAAACACCTTCTTTCCGGCCTTCTTTCTTTAACTCTACCCCAGTCCATGTCTCCTCACACCCACCCTACCCCTTCCTTCGTGACCTCTCCTCGTATCCTTCACACAGCCCCCCTCCTCCCGCTTCTGTCTCCTCCTCCCCTGCCCCCCCCCCCCCCCCCCCCCCCCCCTAACTTCTTCCTGCAGGGTACATGGCGGGCGACACATGGGTAGAAAACTTGGTGGTGGTGGTGATGTGACACCCAGCCAGTACCGCCCAACTCACACACAACGGTAACCTTAGGTACCCAAGACACTGACAGTTCCAATGCATCACCCATAGGGCAGACGACAAATCCCGAGGTCAGCCAGACAGAACAGGAGGGGGGGGGGGGGGGGGGGGGGGGGGGGGGAGGGCATGCAAGGGGAAGGAAGGGGGCGGGGAAGAGATGGTGAGGAGGGTCTGCGGTGTGGGGCGGTGTCAAGGAAAGGGCAGTCCGCATCCATCATTCACTCACACCCACTTCCAGTGCTACCCACCCCCCCCCCCCCCCCCTCCCCCGCACTCACTTCCTATCACTCATCCATCATTCACTCACACCCACTTCCAGTGCTTCCCTGCCCCCCCCCCCCCTCCCCGCCCCGCACTCACTTCCTATCACTCATCCATCATTCACTCACGCCCACTTCCAGTGCTTCCCTCCCCCCCCCCCCCCCCCCTCCCCCGCACTCACTTCCTATCACTCATCCATTATTCACTCACACCCACTTCCAGTGCTTCCCTGCCCCCCCCCCCCCCCTCCCCCCCTGCACTCACTTCCTACCACTAATCCATCATTCACTCACACCCACTACCAGTGATTGCCCCCCCCCCCCCCCCCCCCCCCCCTGCCCCCCCCCCCCCCCCCCCCCCCCCCGCACTCACTTCCTATCACTCATCCATCATTCACTCTCACCCACTTCCAGTATTTCCCTCCCCCTCCCCCCTGCACTCACTTCCTATCACTCATCCATCATTCACTCACACCCACTTCCAATGTTTCCCTCCCCCCTCCCCCCCGCACTCACTTCCTATCACTCATCCATCATTCACTCACACACCCACTTCCCTGGCACCCCCTCCCCCCTCCGTGCACTCACTCCCTATCACTCATCCATCATTCACTCACACCCACTTCAAGTGTTTCCCTGTCTCCCCCCCTCCCCCCACCCTGCACTCACTTCCTATCACTTATCCATCATTCACTCACACCCACTTCAAGTATTTCCCTCCCCCCCTGCACTCACTTCCTATCACTCATCCATCATTCACTCACACCCACTTCAAGTGTTTCCCTGTCCCCCCCCCCCCCCTCCCTTCCTATCACTCATCCATCATTCACTCACACCCACTTCCTGTGTTTCCCTGTCCCCCCCCCCCCCCTCACTCACACCCTATCACTCATCCATCATTCACTCACACTCACTTCCTGTGTTTCCCCCCCCCCCCCCCCCCCCCCCCCCCCCCCCCCCGCACTCACACCCTATCACTCATCCATCATTCACTCACACCCACTTCCTGTGTTTCCCCGCCCCCCTCCCCTTACTCACACCCTATCACTCATCCATCATTCACTCACACCCACTTCACGTGTTTCCCTGTCTCCCCCCTCCCCCCCCCCCCCCCCCCCCTCCTTGCACTCACTTCCCATAACTTGGGATTTTTGTGTTGTTTTATGGTTGCTGAAAAAATATGAACGTCATTTTCTCTCTCTCTCTTACACACATAAACACACACACACACACACAAACGCGCGCACGCGCGCGCGCGCGCACGCACGCAACTCTCTCTCTCTCTCTCTCACACACACACACACACACACACACTAGCGAAAGCAGTTGAAGAGTCATGCATTTGATTTATAATGGTGGAGGTACCGTCACCCGACGCTTCTTTCCAGCTCCCTTGATTCACTATCAGCGTGCATATGTCGAACTTCCAACCATTCCACATTTCCTACCGATGTTTCATCCGTCAGACTAAACTTGGGTACGTAAAATGTTCTCTTAGGCCATAGGAATTTCCAGAACGCTCACTATATCCTGTTGTTAATTTGAACATTAGTCCTGGAGCTGGATTCCCGCTACCATAGTAGCTTCACTAATTTTTCTTTCTTTTTTTTTTTTGTAAAGTATGTATTGTTAACCAATGTCCGAAAGTAATGATTCTGTGGCAGTCACGCTGATTTTTGCGCTCAACTGGTAAGCATGTAGATTCATGGCGAAAAGTCGTGGTACCTGTCATTCAGTGATCAGGATCTTGACAAGGTAACGTCACTAATCGTTTGAATTTGAGAACTAAACAATGTCCGCTGCTTCTGTTAAGACACGTGATGAGTACCGCTTTACTGTCCGTGACTCACCAGAAATCTTCTTTTCATTCATATAGAAATACTAGCTGCGTGATACTAACGTTTAGACAAGCCGTTCCTGTTTCGTTTTCAGTGGTTACCTTCACTCAATAAAAAACATATGCCTGTGCACCATATACATAACCAGGTTGGACACTGCCGTAATTGACTGCTTTCAGTGCTCACGGTTCTTTTGACACACATCATTGGAAAGGGGCAGGTGGTGGGATAGGGGTTGTATGTTGGGTGTGTGGTGTTAACACTTACTGCTGTGTTTGAAGTTAAAGCAAGTACACATTCCTTTAAGCGAGTGACACCCCCACATCCTCCCCCCCCCCC
>JADBJO010000113.1:828779-851279 GCA_016801955.1 Conus betulinus
AATAATAAAAGCGCAGTAAACAGTTAATACAGTAAGTTCAGGAATAAACATACGAGAGTTATGGACAAAAATTGCACGTGTATTGGGCTTAAACGGCAGTGAACATGCTAATTCGACAAATAAAACACAGCGAACAAGAGTTTAAGACTTAAATGTGTAAAACCTACAAAAGTTCGATGGGCTCGTAGTCAAGTGGTTAGAGCGTTTGCCTGCGGAACCGATGGTCGTCAGTTTGAAACTTTTATGTGGTCAGATATATGTCGTTTGAAGCCCTTTCTGTCTACACAGCAGTGGATTAGGTCCTTTTATCACAAATGCCATCACCCGCAGACAGTTGTAGAAATGATAATAATAATACTTATATTAAAAAAAAAGAAGTGAACGTGTATATGTGTATACGTGTGCGGTCCCCCACCCTTCCAGCCCCCTTTTTTTTCCCAACCCTCCCCCTCTTCTCTAGTCCAATAATACTGTTAACCTTTCAATCTTTGATCATCCCTATTCCCTTTCACCTACCGTTACTATAATTAACATTACAATATTCATCTCACGACCTTCTCCCTGCTCCAGTAGCACTGTTAACTTTTACTCATTGACCATCTTTATTCCTTTCCACTTATTAGTATTAGTACTAATATTATTCTTATAACCATTGCTATCAGTAGTACTATCATCACATCATCATTATCAGAACTATCATCATCATCTTCATAAAAAAAAACAAAAACAAAAAAAAACTTTGTAACTTTATTATTTTTTATTATCTCGATTAGTGTTAAAATCACCATTATCTTCATCACTTCCATCACTATTATAATCACTATCATTACTGCCAATTATATATACATTTATACATTTTCTTTTCTTTCTTTCCTTTTTTTTCCAAAAATATTATCTTCAATATAGATGTTGTTACAACTTCACAACTCTTACAAATGTTACATTTTCTACTATCATTGATTTAATCATTATCCTTTACAATATTTCTGACATTCCAACTTACCACTTGTCTAGCCTCCTATAGCATTACTGTCATACTTTATGGTTACAATCATGATTATTATTAGAACTATTAATATACATGTAATAATCATTAATATACCTATTAGATTCTTCCCTTCCCATAACGTGTACCCTCCTTCTCCTCTTTGTTCTTCCTATCCTCCCCTCCCCCTTTTTCTTCCTCTCTTTCCCTTAGGATTAGTATTAGCACTACTTTTATCATTACTATTGTTAATATTATAATCATAATTTCAAAAATGGAGCGACTGATGGCGGAGAACGAAGCAAAGTTTAGAAAGAGTCGGGGTTAGTTTCCGCCGAGGACATTGACATTATAATCATAATTTCTTTTCTTTCTTTTTTGGATTATATTTCGGTATCATACTTTTATTATCAGTACCATTATTACCATTACCGTTACCATTGTTGTTAGCATTATCATAATCATGGTTAATACAATTTTTAGTACTGATATTACCATAATTACCATTTGATATTACCATCATTACCATTAACATCACCATCGTCATCGCCACCAAGACTGTTGACACTGCAACCATGCTGTTTGACAATCCTCTAACCTTCTCTCCTTTCTCCCACACAATAACTGCTATTGCCATATTATCCCCAAATGTGGTAGTAGTTCTCTTTGTATTTTTTTCAACATTTTGATCATCATCATTATCACTTTTATGATTCCTATCAGTATCATTGTTATCATCATTACTACCTTGACTCACACATTGTCTCCTTCCTGCCAGCCTCGCTTTCATTCAAACGCCATCTTGCACCGAATTGGATGAAGATATGTTTACTATAATGGAAGTATCAAATTACTCCCAAAAACATTTGTATCTCGTGATCACAAATGCTTGCCTTAGTAAGAAAAAACAACACTTGCCATTTTACAACATGACACTGAAACTCATCAATGATTCAAATCCAGATGTATAGTTTTGGAGCGTTGGAACAATTTCCGATAAATATATAAGCAAATTTGCTAACTAAATGTTTGGCACATATCAACTTATAGTGTAAGAAAAATCCAACTAACGTGAACAGTGTCTAAATTTTGGCTTACCCTCTATCAAAGCGATTTTGTTTTGCTTGTTTGTTTTAATAAATCTCCGCATTTGGAGTGTCTTGAAAATGCATCGAACAAGATCGGCAACTGGCTTTGGAAAGAACACTTGCAGGATTTGTCTGCATTTGAAGATGAAGAAAAGCTGCAGGATCATTACACACAAAGCTGGATTTCCGTAAAAAAAGAGAATGAAATGTGCTATAATTATTTGACGCTCAACGAACATCTTTAGTCTTAACAATACTTGTCCGTTTCACCTACAAAATTATCCAGTGATCTGTTGAAACACAAAGCCTTGCGTAACAAGTTGTCTGTTCAAAATGATCGGTCTACCGTTATTTACAGACAACAGACAAGTAAAAACAAAGCAATAAATGATTGTTTTGCTTCAGGCGTTGAATCTGTTTTTCTTGTTACTCATGTTCGGAGTCGTACACAGCTACTTGAACTACATGATTATACGTATTCAACTCTCTCAAATTTTCTGAATAGTTTGGTACTCCAGGAAAATCAATACATCTTAAGTGGCTATGTTTGTGTACATTATAATGCTTAATGTGTGCAGTTCATCCCGCATCTGTAAGTAAATGGCAGACTGTGTATGTTGTTTTCATCATCATTACGATTACTGCCGAAGTATTGCTAGCATACATCTCACTACCGTTTCATTTTAGTTTTATTTTATTTTTGTACGATGATTTCATTATTGCTCAGCTTGCTTTTAACACACACACAGAGAGAGAGAGAGAGAGAGAGAGAGAGAGAGAGAGAGAGAGAGAGAGAGAGAGAGAGAGTGTGTGTGTGTGTGTGTGTGTGTGTGAGAGAGAGAGAGAGAGAGAGAGAGAGAGAGAGAGAGAGAGAGTGCGTGTGCGTGTGTGTGTGTGTGTGTGTGTGTGTGTGTGTGTGTGTGAGAGAGAGAGAGAGAGAGAGAGAGAGAGAGAGAGAGAGAGAGAGAGATAAATGTTTACTATATACAATTTATCATTTTCATGTTCAACTGTGTGTTGTCAATAACAAGCTTTATGTCTATGTACCATAACGGGGTTTTCCGGTTTCAGATCTCTTGATTAGCAATTAATGATCGAAGAAAAGAATGCTCGTATGAACTGTAGAGACCACACAGCTCCTTCCCGCACGAACTGAACCCCCCCCCCCCCCCCCCCCCCCCCCCCTCCTTCCTATGTTACGTGCACGGCATGTCACCGAAGTAGCGAAACAAAAGGCAGCGTCCCTCGTGTCCCTCGTGTCGCCAAAGCGGAACTCCCATCTCGCCACACCGGACTTCACGGCCAAATGGTCAAAGTCAACTGACCAGTATTTATTCCTCCCCACCCCAGGGCTCTCCCCCGACCATTCTGCCCCCGGTGATCGCTAAATCTGGCCGCGTGCCCATCGCAGGGCGAGCGAACAAGCGTAAGGACCTGTCCGCTCAATGAGACTAACCCCTCGGTTAATGACATCCTCTGTGTTCTTTTAGCAAGACGGCGCGGCACCGAGTGACGCCTTCCCTGCAACTCCATAGACCACGCCAGAGAGAGAGAGAGAGAGAGAGAGAGAGAGAGAGAGAGAGAGAGGCAGACAGACAGACAGTCGGCGTCTTGATTGTTGGGCCATAAAAACAGTCTCTGTCTGTCTCCGTCTGCCTTTGTCTCTGTCACTCTCTATTAGGATTTGTGTTACCGAAAAATATCATCTTCTCCTCATGATCATTCTCAGAACGAGTATGTGTGTAAAGGAAACCAAACCTCTATTGGATTTTACGATGCCTGAGCATTCCATCTCATGAGAAGGAACATAATCAGACATTTCGGTTCCTGTACAGATCCGTGGCTGTGATTACTTTCATACACAGTATGAATAGGAAATACACAGCCTAAGATACTAATGCATTTGTAATACAAATAAATAAACCAACGCAATGACAAAGCTCTCTCTTCTCTCTCTCTCTCACTCACTCACTCTATCTGAGCCATCGAACTACAGACCAATATCCATTTTGCCAGTTCTGTCCAAAGCCTTGGAAAAACACATAAATAAACATCTTTGCCACCATTTTGATTCCTCCAACCTACTAAAAAAAATCAATCAGGATTCAGGAAAAATCATTCTTGTCATACAGCGCTTACAAACCTAGTAGATCAATGGCTAGCCAGTGTTAATGAGAATAAATATTGTGGAGCACTGTTTGTTGATTTTGCAAAGGCTTTTGATGTAATTAACCACAAACTGTTATGCAGGAAGCTTTTATCATATGGTGTTGTAACAGGAAATACCTTACAACTGATAACATCTTTCCTAGAAGACCGTCAACAAATCGTTTGTGTCAACAACAACTTATCAGAGAAGCTACCTATCCAACATGGCGTACCTCAGGGTTCTGTGTTGGGTCCGTTGCTGTTCTCAGTTTATATTAATGATCTCCCTCTTTATATTGAAGTAGCTCCAGCTTGGAAGCTGTTTTCACTTCATTACAGAGAATGCTAATATCTTAAGTAATTGGTGCAATGTAAATCACATGTCATTGAATCCTAACAAAACAAAAATAATGCTGATAACAACAAGGCAGAGAAGACAAAACATAACCACACAGCCTCCATCTGTTTTTATCAATAATCAGGAAATTGAAGTGGTGGATAGCCATCGAGTTCTAGGAGTATATGTTGATAATAATCTTTCTTGGTCTTATCACCTTCGCAGTTTATGTAAATCAATATCTAGACAAACATATCAGCTGTGCAGGATTAAGCATTTCTTAAACCTTCATGCCAGGAAATTGTTCCTACACGCACATGTTCTCTCTCAATCAATTATTGTTCAACACTATTTGATTCTGCTAGTGCTAATGCCATGAAACCTCTTAAGAGTGTCTACAAAAGAGCGCTTAAAGCAGTCCTATTAATCATCTAGTCTTAGTGAAGGGGATTATACTAAAGCGGGGGCTCTCCATTAAAAGAAACGTTCGCTGTCAACAAATGTCTGCTAATGCAAAAAAAATTGCATCGGGTTTAGCACCTCAAACTCTTCAGTCTAAATTTAGCATAAACCCTAGGGATTCAACCAAATTCCAGGTTCCCACGCCGAGAATAGATCTATCTATTTAAATCAGGCTTAACTTACTCAGGTAGCGTGGCTTGGAATTCACTTCCACTACATCTCCGATGTACTCAAATTGCAGAATCCTTCAGGGAAAAAAAAACTAATTACACATTTCACAGCAGACCATTGCTATTAGGGACAAAATACACATACCAGGGCAACCCTCTGTTTTGCTGCATATTATACTGATACGCTGTTTCCTTTCCACTGATGTTTTTTTTAAAACCAGATAATGATAAATGAGAGATATAGTTACTATCGGTTTTATTAATGATTGAAATTATATCATGATGAATGACTTGTGGTCGTCTGGTTTTATTGGTGCATTGTCACTAATTGATTGATGTCTTAATACCTTGATTTCTTCGAGCACTATAACTGCAAGGTGATAAATGTGTGTCCGGATTAATGTTGATCATATTGATGTATTGCTCTTATTCAAATTTATAGTAATGTTTAGCATGCGATATTTTGGATAGAAAAAATGGAATTATCTCTCTCTCTCTGTCTGTCTGTCTGTCTCTGTCTGTCTCTGTCTCTCTCTCTCTCTCTCTCTCTCTCTCTCTCTCTCTCTCTCTCTCTCTCTCTCTCTCTCTCTCTCTTCGTTAATTACGGCTGCGTTTCGATGGATTGTGTCGCTTAGTTAATAATTATAGTCTTGGGTAGTGTTTGAATAGTCAGGAAAAAAAAAACATAAAAAGATGGAAGAGGAAAGTAAGTATTATAATGGCATCTCTCTCTCTCTCTCTCTCTCTCTCTCTCTCTCTCTCTCTCACACACACACACACACACACACACACACACACACACACACACACACACACACACACACACACACACACACACACACACACACACACACACACACCATGAAAAATAACACACACACACCATTAGTGTTATTATTGATGCTAGGCATTCATTGCTGCTTACTGATAACTGATTGTAGTACCGTTCGTTCTCGTTTTGCCTTATAACCACATAAAAATGTTGATATTATTGATGCATTGTAGTTGTCTAATTATTGTCCTTAGCAGTTTGTTGTATGTTATTATTATTTTTTTTCTTTACAAAAGGAAATGCACTCTCTCTCTCTCTCTCTCTCTCTCTCTCTCTCTCTCTCTCTCTCTCTCTCTCTCTCTCTCTCTCTCTCTCCCTTCGATAAGAGGATCACTTATTCCATATCTGTGTGTGTTGACCCCTTCTTCTTGTAATCTTTACTCTTGTTTGTTGTTTTCAATCTCTCTCTCTCTCTCTCTCTCTCTCTCTCTCTCTCTCTCTCTCTCTCTCTCTCTCTCTCTCTCTAAAGTCATCAACGCCTTAACTATAATGGATGAACGTTTTAATGTTATGAAGATATGTGTGTTTGTTAAGTTTTTAGTTTGTTAAAAGATTTGTAAGTCTTAGTCGCTAGCCATACTTAGTCCTTAACGGGGCAAGGGCCGGATGAAAAAAAGCATGTGATTGCTTATCTGTTACCCTTGGAAATAAAAGAGTAATGAAATTTTTATGCCTAGAAAGCGTGATAACTTGATTAATTGTATTCCAGAAATATGGCTGTACAACGCACGCATTTTGATTACATTTGGATGGAGCTGGAAACAAGGTAACTCTCTCTCTCTCTCTCTCTCTCTCTCTCTCTCTCTCTCTCTCTCTCTCTCTCTCTCGTATCAAACATGCATACCTTCACGCGTATCTTCAGACTCTCTCAGCATTCATTATTTTGCCGTGGAAGTTGTCAGTTTGTGAGCTTTCAAAATGATACACTGTAAGTTTAAGGTATGGCTTATGGATGGCATTTTAAATTCCTTTATAAATGCTGTTATTGATTGTCATCAAAATGTATTACTTTACCTTTAATTCTACCTAGCTATTTCATCACAACGATTTTTGTTATGAGCAGTAATGCAGAGGTAAACCAAAATCATAATAAAATTGCATTTTGATTTACGGTACAAAGATGCTCCAACGTCGTTCCTCGTGCATTTGAAATCAGAGATTGTGTCACTGGTCGGGCTTACGCAAAACCCAAGCCAGGTTGTTATGTTTACTCTCTTCTTTTGTTTGTGCTGCAAATCTCCAAAGCTTTCAAGTGCCACAATGGTGAACCTCATGACAAGAAATCCAGATCCTGAGACAAAAGAAAAGAGACGAAAACAAAAGTTGCAGCACTACGCAGAGAATGAAGGCAACTAACAGATAGCAGGTCAAGGCCAGTCAGTAACCTAACTTTGCTGTGTGTTCTTCTGGCAGCTCAGCGCTCTGACCTTAGGGTAAGCTTCGTACAATAGTAACGGCAAGAATGAAAAATGGCGAATTCAGCCAAAACTTCTATCGTGGTAAGAAGAAGAATCACTGTCATCGTCACTGTTACTGACCTCAGTTTTATCTGTGGTCTTCGTGTTTTGAAACAAAACTGAAGAGAGCATAAGAAAACAGACGAGACACTTCCAAAGAAAACAAGGCTTTCAAGTCTTACGATGCGTTCTGTTCTTCACAGAAGACTTTTTTAAATGAAAAAAAAATACCAGCTCTTTTTTCCGAAAGAAACATCATTTGACAAAAAAAAATGGCTTTATGCCTGTGTGTTATAACTGTTTCGATTGTCAACAAATGCAACACACGTAACACCACTAGGCGATATCAAACATTCTTTCGAACTTTGCAGCGATGTTGGGGGCTAAGGCGACAGGCTGACGGTGGATGAAAAGATGGGCGGAGGGGGGGGCAGGGGGGGGGGGGGGGGGGGGGGGGGGGGGAGAGGAGAGGAGTGGGAGGGTAAGAGAGGACGGGTATGGGGCGAGGCCTTGGAGAGAGTGGTGGAGAATTGGGAGGGGTGGGAAGAAGCAGGCGAAGGAGAAGGGTGGGAGTGGGGGTGGAAGGTAAGAATCAGCGACCTGACGGTGCAGAAATGGACACCCTACAGGCAGTACATTAGACTAGCTGTCCAGGGCTTTCCCCGACCCCAGCAGAGAGGCTGAGAGTGGCGCGCTCGTACAGAACGTATGGCATGGCCATCAGATAACCAGGGGGGGCGGTACTCGCATTCCAACGGTTTCCCCAACTCTCCGGGAGGCAGGATGATCCGACTATCTGACCATCGGGGTCGCCTCCGATAAGTATTCTTCCAGTGCGAAGACGAAAAAAAAGCTGGAATCCTCGCCCTCTTTCTGTGTGTGTGTGTGTGTCTCTCTCTGTCTCTCTCTCACACGCACACACGCGCGCGCGCACACACACACACACACACACAGAGAGAGAGAGAGAGAGAGAGAGAGAGAGAGAGAGAGAGAGAGAGAGAGAGACAGACAGACAGACAGAGAAGGATACGGAAAGTTCATTCATGTGTAGGCCATCGCCCCTGGTGAAGTAGTGTACATGAACTAAAAAAAAAGAAAAAGAAAAAGAAAAAAAGAACATGGAGTGTATATAAGCTATGAAAAATAGAAAAAAAAAATCATATAGAAATACAGTGATTTATTACCAATAATACATCTTACTGTACATTCAAAACACGACAGTAAAACGCAGCTTAAACGCTTTTAAACACATATATTGACATGTTTCGAACCGTTTGTTCATGCTCCGATGTCAGGAGCAGAGTCAGCCTAAACTGACGAGGATCTTCCCAAGCTCTAGACAGCATGTACTGTGTTCTTCGGTCGTTCAAAACGGAGCAACATAAAACAAAGTGTAATTCATCTTCTTTTTCATTTCGGCAAAGAGGATATTCAAATCAGTATTACTGTGTGTTTTGTAACGAAATCGATGTTTTGCTATTTTAGACATGCCAGATCTAAATCTAATCGATATGTTATTCAAGTGTCTGTCAAGGTTCATTAGTAAGTATGTCTTTACATCATGCACAGTACAGAGCTAAAAGTTCTATATACATAAGAATGTCTTTACATCATGCACAGAGCTAAAAGTTCTATATACATTAAAACTTTCACGGTTACAGATACAAGAATTCCTTCCTTGTCATCTGCATGAAATCATCCTTTGTCTAAAAGATCCGAGAAACTCCTCAATTCCCTCAACACCTTGATCAAGCCATACACATCCAAATCCAAACAAGTTCCATTTACATCTGAAACCCAATCTTTCTTGTCACGTACATATAATTCAAACAGCATCCTATAAGCTTCACGAGAAAGTCTGAATTCATCCCTTCTTGTGAATTTTAATCAAAATCAATTGCATATTACCGCTGAGTTTATATAGATAGGGTATCTGTTTGTCTGTCCGTGAACAAAGTCGTTGGGTGTTCGCACCTGTATATCTAAAGATCTTTTGAGAGCAAACAAATGCACCTTTTCACCTTCGTCATACCAGCTGAACCTGTGAATAAAATAACTTAAAAAAAACAAACAGTCAAATAATTACTTTTAACTTAAATGGCTTTTGCAGAATGCACAATAAATAAAGCATTTTTTTGCTCAGAGAGAGAGAGAGAGAGAGAGAGAGAGAGAGAGAGAGAGAGAGAGAGAAAGAGAGACAGACAGACAGACAGACAGACAGAGGGGAGAGAGAGCGACGACACACACACACACACACACACCACACACACACACACACACACACACACACCACATACACAGAGACAGAGATAGAGCCAACGACAGAGAGGCCAAGGCGATACGATCCTTCACACTCAACGCCGCACTCTTCGCACACCCTCAGACCTTCACGCTTTTCTGGTCCACGGTTCCACACCTGCCCACCCCGCCACCCGAGGTGCTCCACTGAACTCCATACCCTCCCTCCCCTTCCCTGGTATATCCACCCTTCCTAAACTCCCATCGCAGTCTGGCACCGACCCACCCACTCCCGGTCACGTGCCCACGGCCCCTCATGCCGTTGTGAAGCAAATCTCCAAAATGTACTCCCCCCGTCAAGCTAATCATGGCCCCGCGCGAATTCCGATCTCGGCTCGGATTTCCGTCAACTAGGCTCAAGGTCCGTGTTGTCGCCGCCAGTAGTCCGTCGCGCTCTCCTCCCCACCCCCAACCTAGGGGTAGGCGGGATTAACTGTAAACGCGACTGACAGGGAAGCAGTGAGAGGGGACAGTAGGAAGTATCGGTAGCTGACCTGGCCCCCGTCACTTTCGCCAGAACTGTTCATGCCGGGATGATGGCTGACAATGCGGAGCGGTCGGGGCGATTCCTTTCCGTGTTGTTGTGTTGCCGCACCGGTAACTCTGGTTCACACGTCCCCTCAGGCTAGGTCCACCTCTCTCTCTAACTCCTTGCCCGTCCCCGCCCCATCTCTCTGCTCCCCCACCCCTCCCGTCTCCAGTGTCTTACGGGTCATCTACCTGGAGCCGGCCGCAGAATCCTACGTGTGGCTGTCAGAGGTTTATCCCTTGCGTGTCCACAACAGTCACGGTGATGACAGGGATGAAGGAATGTTGTTTGTGTTCAGGTTTCCATGTGTGTCGCTGCCGTTTTCCGACTGCCCTCAGGGCACTGGGTCAGTCTGAGCTAGCACAATGCAGTCCCGTGTGCTACACGTAACTGGGATTCAAGTCCACAAATAAGCCGATCTCGCCTTCCTTATTTGTGTTTTACTGTGGGGAAAAAAAAACTCTAGGAAGAGCAAGACAGCATAAGGTATTCACAGAAGACACCTCCCCCCTTCCCGCCTCCATCACATGTTTCGGCCCTTAATTCCTTACACACTTTTATTTTCTGTCCCATCTTCTGTGCCACCTCACCCACGCCGCTTGTTTCGAGCTCCCTCCGAGCACCCCCCCACCCCCCCCCCCCCCCCCCCCCTCCAGTCTAATCCATAGTCACATCCTGGCCCGTCCCGGCAATCCACAGGGAGCAGTCCGTGTCAAGTCGTCAAGAGGCAACCCACCGGAGGAGTGCTGCTGTTAACACAGGGAGTCATTACAAAACTAAGCGTAAATGACACCCCTGTCCTGTAGTGTTCAATCAGAATGGAACTCCACACCATCATTTTCATCGTCCTCATCCTCGTCGGTAAGAAGGACAAAAAGTCTAAGCTCTGTGATCCCTCCAGCTATGTTCTCATGCTGACCTCAGTTTCCATTCCCTCTCCACGCCTGTGCCCAACCCTGTCAGTTCATGTCCAGGTCCCCGGTGTCGGTAAGTTCGCAGGGAATATCACTGGGCAGAAGAGCTATAGTGCCCTTCAACTACAAAGGGGAAAAATCTCACTAGTTTTACGACTAAGAAGAGAAGACGATTTTTGGCCTTTGGTATGGATGACACGCACACACATTGCAGGCACCGAAAGAATGAAACAATGAACGAAGAACCGAGTGACTGAGAGTCGACTGCATGACACGGGAAAGGACAGGTTGTAGCGCCTAGCAGGCAGTTCTCCAGTCGGTTCCATCCGGGTAGGCAGCCCGTTGTGTCAATGAGAGCATGGGTTGTAAAATACTCAGAACTTGATCTCTAACCAGGACAACACTATATAATTACTCATCATAATGATAACAATAATATAATTGTCGGTAAAATGGGGGGAGGGGGGCAGTAAGTGGCATCTTACGTACGCTTGATCAGACCAGGCGCCATGAACACCACCGAAGTGACTCAGCATCAGAGCAGCGTCTCCTCTGGTCGGATACCTCATGACCACTTGATACAGATTGCTCCTTTGGGCTGCCGATGCCGGATCTGTGATGGGACAAACCAGCAAGCGACTGCGAACGGCTGTTACAATTATATGAACAGTAGATCAAATGACAGGGACATAGCGACATCTTGATACGACAATGTGACATGATATGTAAGAAAAGGTGGGGGTTTTTATACACAGAAAAAGAACTCCCATACCATGCAACGGCGGTGACGCCTTCTACCTGCTTTCTGCGGAAGACCAAGTCATGATGGTTGTGAAGGGATCGAGGTCTCTCACCAAGGGCCATAGCGCTTTAGACGAAAAGAATTTCGAGCGTGGTGGAGACATGGGTGATCGGTCGATTAGCGACAGCGCCTTAACCTGGCGCAGTGGTGGAGGTTGTCAGGTAACTAGTGGTCAGGTGACGGTAGGCATCCCAGGCGGTGAGGACCCCACCCGAGTTTGAACCTTCCTGTGAGCGAAAGGGAGGCAAATTTATAAACTAGGATCTCGGAGCATCAAGTGGGTGCCAGGGACTCAGGAGAAGTTGTTCAGTGAACAGATCGAGCCCAGGACAATTGAAAACAGATGTTTTTTTTCTTATTGCTCTCAGTCGGTAAGGCACTGTGTTGACGCTGTTGTCAGGCTGGTTGGAATGCATGTGGAGAGGTTGTCGTAGCTTTCTATAGGATAATAACAGTGTGAAAGTGACCCCCCGTGGTTGTCGGGAATTTTCGATGTCCATTTAGCGAGAAGTGGTTGTTTGCTAAGCTATTACGTAGGAATGTATGTAAATGTTAATGTGTAGAAGAATGCAGCTACGGAGGAATTCATTGTGGATATGAACAAGGTGGCAGAGAAGCAACATGGACAACGAAGCATTGGAAAACTGGCAACTGAAAGCTCAAGCATCACCTGTTGACAAAGTTCCGCTTTGGAGAGACCAATATGTAACCCAGTGATACAGCTCCTATGACGGCAGAACACATCTTGCAGATTGACCACGCTTCCAGAATGAAAGGCTGGCAACCTGGCCAGCCAAACAGACTGCTCCAGAAGCAACCTGTCAGACAACTAGAGAGTTTAGGTGGACGCCCAACTTTTTGTCTGTGAGTTCCACGAAGAAGAAGCATCTGACGTAAGGCGTTCAATTTCCTTCACTAGATCCGGTAACAGAGTAGAGATTAAAAAAAAAAGCCGTCCTTGGAACAAGAAAGAATATGTAGTCATAGAGATCAAGTCTAGGAGAGAATGCTTGAAAAAGTTCTAATTGACACCAGTGGATTTGATGTGTGAAATGTAGTGTTGTTGCTGTTGTCGTACCCTGGCTAAAAGACTCCTGGGATCATCTGAACAGCCGAAGCACTTGAACACTATGGTACAAATGCATCAGCTAGGGATGAGAACATTACGTGTGTGACCGTTTCCGATTACCCAACCATGTGGGCAGCCACACTCCGACTTCAGGGAAAATGTGTTCATTAGTTGTCTTGTGTTCAGCAACCACCCATACGGCAATTACGCGTTCCTTTTATTTCCTGTAAAAATTACTTTGTGGTACACATATACACAGATTTAACCAACCCACACACACACACATACACACACTGTTCGCGCGCTAAAACATTCACGCATGCATACACACACTCACACAAAAGCGCAAGCACACACACACACACACACACACACACACACACAAACACACACACACGAGGGCTTATGCGTGCGCGCACATACAAACCGCACGGACACACAACCCATCTTCTTTCCAGCCATTCAACAGCTCCCCTTTCCATCTCATTCCCCCGTAATACCGCTCCCCCCCCCCCCCCCCCCCCCCCCCCCCCCCCCCCCCCCGCCCCAAACCTGCTTCTAACGGGACCTTTTCGTTATCTTTATGAAGTTCTGCTTTGATGTTTCCAACTGCCTACAGTTACCTACCCGTGCAGCAAAAATGTACAGGTGTGTGTGTGTGTGTGTGTGTGTGTGTGTGTGTGTGTGTGTGTGTGTGTGTGTGTGTGTTCCGTCATTCAAGTCTCTCTCTTTCTCCACTAAATCTAAATCTCTCTCTCTCTCTCTCTCTCTCTGTCGCCACTTTCTTACTCTCTCTTCCGCCACAAAGTCTCTCTCTCTCTTTGCCACAAAGTCTCTCTCTCTCTCTCTCCTCCACACAAAATCTTTCTCTCTTTCTGTCTGCCTGTCTCTCTCTCTCACTCTCGCTCTTTACACCACTAAGTCTCTCTCTCTATCTGTCTGTCTCTCCGCCACAGTCTCTCTCTCTGTACATCACTAAGTCTCTCTGTCTGTCTGTCTCTCTCCTCCCACAGTCTCTCTCTCTATCTTTACACCACTAAGTCTCTCTCTCTCTCTCCGTCTGTTTCTCTCTCTCTGCCACAAAGTCTCTCTCTCTTTACACCAGTACGTCTCTCTTGTCTGCCTCTCTCTCTCTGTGTCACAAACTCTCTCTCTCTCTCTACACCACTAAAGTCTCTCTGTCTCTCTCTCTCCGCCACAAAGTCTCCCTCTCACTCTCTCTCTCTCCACCACTAAGTCTCTCTCTTTGTCTGTCTCTCTCCTCCGCCACGAAGTCTCTCTCTCTCCTCTCTCTCTCTTACACCACTAAGTCTCTCTCTTCCTCGGCCTCTAAGTCTTTCTTTTACTACTCCCAACTCCCCCCGCCACTAAGTATCTCTCCCTCTCCCTCCCTCCGCTCTCTCTTTCCCTTCTCCCTCCCACCCCAATCCTCTTTACTAAGTCTCTCTCTCTCTCTCTCTCTCTCTCTCTCTCTCTCTCTCCCCAATCCTCCTAGGAACAGGAGCACCCAGTTCAGCCGGAGGGCAGCAGGGGCGCCACACGCTGGTTTGTGGAGTCCTCTCCGGGATGAGGGATATGCCGGCAAGTGACATGAACCACTGTGCCGCTAAGCGAGGGGATCGTCCTATTGTTTTGGATGCTGATCGGATTAGGGACAGGCGTCCGACCCTTCTCTGCGGGACGGCGCGAGAGAATGAGGGATAGAGGGTAAACTGGAATTCACCAATTGCTGGTGAACTGGAATGCACTGAGAAGGATCCCTCCTCCTATATAATCCTGCCTCACGGTTAGTTTTTGCATGCCTGGCGGAAAAAAAGAAAGAAAGGTCCAGGGTACTTTGGACGGGTTTCAAAACACCGCTGAGGGCATCTTTTAGAAAAAAAATGTGCAGAGGATTGGAATAATTGTGGGTATTGTCGCTTTCGAGAGACGGGCGTTGAGACATCTTTGTGCGGTAATGCAACACAGAACGTTGTTCAGAATCTCTCTCTCTCTCTCTCTCTCTCTCTCTCTCTCTCTCCCCCCTCTTTTCCTCTCCTGATTCATTCTGTCTACAATAAATGTTACGGTTGTGAGCTGTTGCTCAAACGCATTCGGTTGTAGCAATGTTGAGAAGAAGAAGAAGAAGAAGAAGAAGAAGAAGAGAAGAAGAAGAAGAAGAAGAAGAAGAAGAAAAAAATGCTTCAATGATGTTAACGACAATGTGTAGTATCATAAGTTGTCATTCGACGCACAGTACATGCACGAAAACTTAAAACATCACCCACTCCTCTCACCAGCCTGCAATAACTAAGACAAAACAGCGACGTATTTTTTCCATGTATTGATTCTGTGCTGCCACTCGATCTAGATCAACTTCAGATGTACTATGGCCATCTTGCGATCGATCTTTTTAGCACGTGAAACTTTCGCAATATGCAGGCGAATGTCTCCCAACTTCAAAAATTAATCGTCAGTCAATTCTTTGATATCCAGACATTCCAAATTTATTTGACAATTATTTTCATGTCTTCACTACAATAATCTGTCTTCAAAATTCTTCACTGACGATACCTTTTGGTCTGCAGCAAAGAGATCATACTAAACATCACGCAATAACAAACGGTATGGTTCATGTCCAAGCGTAAAACGGTTACAAACCTTTCGAGTTCCCGTCTACAGATAAACATAGGGCGGAGACCGGAAAAACATTGTCTACAATACTGCAGCTTCAACTGGAAACTATGCACAACTCATTTACAAATACGCCCCTAGCCCTTGCCCTTCTTTACCCCACCCCACCCCTCCCGCCTTTCCCTCCCAATTTCCTGGCACAGTCAAGCCGTGTCGGTCCACTGTATCGTGACTGTCCCTGTTCCCATGCATTGTTTGCCATGCAAAGTCTGCGTGGCCCACCAAACCTTTGCCCTCCATCTTCTTTTCTTTTTTCCGTAATGATCATTTTCTCGCGTGTACATTCACACGTGGTTCCAAAAAAGTGCCCTTCTTTCTCTTGTCGTGCTATTCAGGGTAAACTGCTTCTCTTGTCGTGCTATTCAGGGTAAACTGCTTCTCTTGTCGCGCGCTGTTCTTTCAGTCAGTGATTTTCTCGTAAGGTATGCACCACGCTGCAAAAACCACATATGCGATGATCAAACAGTTAAAACGATCAACTAACGGCACATCTTCAAAGATCAAAAACAAAACTGTAAGAATGAAATGGCGATTTAGGAAAAAAAAAAGTCATCATAAAGTTGTTATTTGTATTCTGGCTTCTTCCATCTTTAATCAAAACAGCCGTGAGGAGAATCGTAGTTGTTTATGTTCTGGCTTACGTCTGTAAAACAGCAGTGAAGTGTCTAAGCCCCGAAACGGTGGTAATGAAAGAGGAGGAAAAAAACAAACAAACAACTAACTGGGAACAGCAGTGTTTACCTAGTAACATTTGTTTGTTTTTTTCCCGAATCACGATCTCTTTTCATGTTGTTGTTGTTGTTTCTTTTTCTAAACTGCAGTCCGTTCTCACGTTTTTTTCTTAATTAATTAAAACCTGTTCTATTTTCTTTTTTAACCAAAACTGTTCTCGCGTTCTTTCTGAATCGTAATAAGGTCACACACTCTTCACAAATGACTTTCATTTCACAACTTCTAACTTGCAATCGGTTCCAACGCCAAAAAACGTTCAAAATTCAGAAAGAAAGCAATCTCCTTGCAGGTCTCCGTGTTTCCTGCTTTGATATCAGTTTTGATAACTGTCACACTCCGAAAGCTCTTTATTGTTAAGAAATTCAGTGCATGCCACCCAAGTTGGGCGGAAAAATGACAACGTTTACAATAATTCTTTCTTGCAGAAGAAGGCGGCAGTGGAGTTAGAAGGGAAGGGCAATGGGGGGGGGGGGGGGGGGGGGGGGGGGGCAGGAGCTGGGGGTGTAATACAGGAGGATTGGGAGTGTACTACGCACAGCAAGGAGGGCGTGTCCTCATCTCAAGGCCATGACCAGGCCAAGAGAGAGAGAGAGAGAGAGAGAGAGAGAGAGAGACGACCGACCATAAGCCCAGCAGGAACTGATGCTGTAATGTTACTCTGATCCTCTCGGAAGAAGAAGGTGGGCAGGGAGACGTCTCGAACGACAGCAAAGGAAAGCAGTAAACAGTTAAAAAAAAAACAAAAAAAAACTCCATGTAATCCGGCCTAGAAGAGAAGCGGCGATTATGAAGAGCGGATGATGGGGAATGTCCCAACCAAAGGTGTCATCCCAACAGAACAGTGGGATAAAGGAGATAGGCATCACCACACAACCTACATAATGACTATCTCCTTGGACAGGCAGGGAAGAAAGCCACATTAAAGGCACAAACAAAACTAGCTGGGCTACATCTGAAGCGCAGAAGAAGAGGGAAGAGGACGATTAGGAGAGCGGATGAGATTAGGGAGGCCAACCAAAAAGGCAGAGGTGAGGAGGGAGAGAGGAGAAGTCCGGAACGAACAGGAGAAAGGAAAGAGGTAACAGTTATAAGCCAGAGCGGGAGGGGAGAGGGAAGTCCCAGAGAGAGGAAGGTGTAGACCCAACAGAGAGAGACAGAGGGGATTAGAAGGAGATAGGCATAATGGGAACCTACGATAGGACTATGCTCCTTGGAGAGGGAGAGAGAGGGAGAAAGCCACGATGAGAGAAGGAGAGAGAGAAGGCCTCAGCCGAGAGAGAGAGCTACAGGGAGAGATCTGAGAGAGAGAAGGAGGGAGAGAAGGAGAGAGAGAGAGTGGAGAGAGAGAGAGAGAGAGAGAGAGAGAGAGGAGAGAGAGAGAGAGCCAGCCAGCAGCCAGGAGAGAGAGAGAGAGAGAGAGGAGGAGAGAGAGAGGTGAAATAATGGAAGTTGTTTCAGTATTGGCCGTAGCCCCTTGTGAAGGGGTATCCATATGCAAGGACACGACGGGGGTGAATATAAAAGCATTTCAACAGAGTGACAACAGCATAACAATATGTTCCTTCTTCTGTATCAGCGTTTCTTGGAAACGTGTTCTGTGTCCAGCCAGCTGGACCAAATGAAACCGACCAATAGACTCGGGATTCGAAACATTTTTTGTATTATTGTTATTGATGGACGAACATTTAAAGAACTTCCTATAATCTGTCCTAGCAATTCAGACAGGGAGAGAGAGAGAGAGAGAGAGAGAGAGAGAGAGAGAGAGAGAGAGAGAGAGAGAGAGGAGAGAGAGAGAGAGAGAGAGAGAGAGACAGACAGACAGACAGACAGAGAAACAGAGACGGAGACAGACAGAGAGAAGGTAGGGAGAAAAAAAAATGAGTGTATTCAGAAAGGTCATGGTCCCAGTGGAAGAAGGCAGAATCCAGATGTAGAATAACTTACGTAAAAAGTCAGAATCATGATCCCTTTGAACAGCCCCGGGTGACCATGACATCTACACACTCTCCTCCCATGGAGACCTAACGAGAGAACAAAATCTCTAAATCGCACAAAAGTTTTACAATGGTGACGGGAGAAGAGGATGCGAGACGTGGAAGGGGAGGATGGAAAAAAGGCGGGTGTAGGGTGAGGTGACGTGGTGGGCGGGGATGGAGGAACAGGATAAGGGAAGGGAGAAGGCGGGGGGGGGGGGGGGGGGGGGGGGGAGGCGAAAGGTTACACTGGGGAAGGAGAGGACGTGGGGAACGGGGAGGAAGGGGCAGGGAGGGGGGGGGGGGGGGGGGGGATACGGTTCATGCGGGAGGATGGGCTTGTCGTTTTATATGCTTGACAGGTAATCTGTACAAATCCTAAATAAATGTTAGCGAACAGCCCAAAACACGTGGACAAACGAATCACAATACAAAACACGACGCGTTTCGACCTCTTAGGTCTTATTCAGGCAAGATACAAAACAATTATTACAACGAAAATGAACAAGTAATCACTTATCTTCAGTCACTTAACGCAAGATGACACGATGCGTTTCGACCTCTTAGCTCTTCTTCAGGCAATAATATACAAAGCAATTATTACAACGGAAATGAACGAGTAATCACTCATCTTCAATCACTTCAGTGCAAGATACGCGCTGAATGCCTACCTTGTCATGTTTTGTCTTGTGATTCGTTTGTCCACGTTTTTTGGGCGGTTCGCTAACATTTATTTAACATTTGTTTAGATTTCCGCCTGCAGTCATCTCACTTTGCACGAGTTAATCTGTCATTTTTTATTTGAACAATACCTTTTTTGCGAAAACATTCAAATAACTGACTTTCCAAATTCTCTG
Source organism: Conus betulinus (assembly GCA_016801955.1). Taxonomy (NCBI): domain Eukaryota; kingdom Metazoa; phylum Mollusca; class Gastropoda; order Neogastropoda; family Conidae; genus Conus; species Conus betulinus. The sequence continues at coordinate 848,106 of JADBJO010000113.1, forward strand.
TTTATGAAATCGCTTGGAATCTGTATTCAACTTCCCTCATTTTTTATCGCTGCAAATAAATGTGACTTTCTAGTTCCACGACTATAGTTAAATCACCCGATTTGGCTCCATAGAGAGTGACCTGCTGTCCTTATGCATCAAACAATTTACATATACACTTGAGGACTACTCTTAAAACTTGCACATTAAAGTCAGGATGCCCACTTCTTTTTGTTAGGCTAACAGGACTTCTTCAAGGAGAGAGAGGAGAGAGAGGAGAGAGAGAGGGAGAGGTAGAGACAGACAATGAGAGAGAGAGAAGAGAGAGAGAGAGAGAGAGAGAGAGAGAGAGAGAGAGAGAAGAGAGAGAGAGAGAGACAGACAGACAGAGAGAGAGAGAGAGAGAGAGAGAGAGAGAGAGACAGGAGAGAGAGAGAGAGAGAGAGACAGAGAGAGAGAGAGAGAGAGAGAGAGAGAGGAGAGAGAGAGAGAAGAGAAGAGAGAGAGAGAGAGAGAGAAGAGATGAGAGAGAGAGAGAGAGAGAGGAGAGACAGAGCAGAGGCAGACAGGAGATGAGAGAGAGAGAGAGAGAGGAGGAGAGAGAGAGAGAGAGTTCAAACAATGATGACCGCGAGAGAGAGAGAGACACCCTTCCCTTCCCTCTCTCCTGAACCCTCCCACCCTCCACACCTGAGATACCCCAATACCAGATGAGTCGCGAAAGATGTGACACCCCTTCCCTTCCCTCTCTCCCAACCCTCCCACCCTCCACACCTGCAACAATACCAAAGCGTCGAGCAGGTGTGACGAGGCCCTTAACCAAACTGCACCTGCTCTTTTGGCGGCCAGTGTGGACATCGCCTGCCCGGCCTAAGAGGATCACCACGGGCCGCGCAGTTAGGCACAGTCCTTGGAGCGTGAGTAACTTGACTGGCAAATCGAGATAAGTTGATTAGTCCGACTTAACCGTGCAAACACCAACATTGGACTTTACGAATCAATACTGAACCTGGTAAGTGAGGAGGAGGGATTAATGAAAAAGAAAAAAAAAAAAAAAAAAAAAAGAGGGGGAGGGGGGAGAAAGAGGGAAGATTTACAGCCAAGCCTAGGCGACGTTCTCTTTACCCTAAGCTTCCAGCACGAACTTTTTGTATTATGCTTTATGGTGACGTGAAATCAAAGGTTTTTAGTGATGTTCTTTTCCATTAACCTTTTTTCCCTGTCTTTGTGCTAGGCTGGAACTCCCGGAGTTTTGCAGTCGCGTGTGACCGTTTTTAATCCCACCGTTTACGTTGCTGTAAATTCGTTTTCAGGATTTTGTCCAAGTGTGACATTTCTGTGCGTATTCGTTGCCAGCTCTGCTGTTATTGTTGTTGTTGTATTCGATCCCACAGGCATAGAATGGCACACTCTTGTATAAAGGAAGTATTAGTAATGGGATTACACTTGAGCAGGTTAGCTTTTTTTCTTTGTATTGAAACAAATATACGTGCATTGACATCCGAGGAGGCCGCAGTATGAAATCTCACGCGGATGACCTGGAGGTGGTTGAACTCTTCAAAGACGCTCAAAATGCTCAACAACTGTATATTTGTTTTGTTATTTCGTTTGTTTTTTTTTTTACACAGCAACGAATTCTTTTTCGTTTTTGTCTTCTTTCCTTTTTCTTCTTCCTTCCTTCCTTTCCTTCTTTTGCTCTGTCTGTTGTTTCTGTGTATAAGCAGCAAATTATCACAGTGAGTGTGCCAGTACACCACACATTAGAACATTAACAAACCCAGACACATTGTATCTAATGCAAAACACTAAAATCAGAAAAAAAATATGTCCATTTGTGAGAGAACATACAGACTATGCATGGTGTGTCAGAGTCATGTGGTTTTTCTGCCCCGACCGGCTCCTACCCAGAGTTGAGTTTGCTGCGGACTCAGTGGGAAGACTGGGACCACACAGTCGAGTTTCATCCACTTAATGGATGCGTTTCTGAGAGTGTTGCTCAAATTTCCTGACCAACACTGCAGGTGCCTGTATCTCTCGGGCCTGGTTGACGCCGGGATATATATGATGAAAGGAAGCGTAGAGTACAGCCCTGTCATGTAGTCTCAGACCGAAATGGAAATCCGTAGCATCATCATCTTAATCATCCTCATTCTCATCGATCAGCATTAAAAAAAAAAAAAAAAAAGTCTCAAATTCTGTGGCCCTTCATGCCCTGCTCTCATGGTGACCTCAGTTTTCGATGTCCTCTCCACGTCTGTGGCCTTGGTTTGGTTCCGTCGGGGTCACCGGTATCGGCGAGTCCATGGGGGCTGTCGTTGGACGGACGTGGTGGCGCCCTCCGGGGGGAGAGCTCACTCACGCCGGCTCCGCGACTAAGCAATTATTGTCGTCAGTAGGGGGCTTAGTAGGTGGTGTCCTGCGTATGTTAGATCAGAACAGGCGCCACTGAACACCACCGAAGTGACTCGGCAGCAGTGCAGTGTCTCCTCCGGTGGGGTTGCCTCTTGATGCCGGGGCTGCGGCGGGGCCGACCGGGCTGTGGCTGTGGACGGGGTGTCCGGAATGAGCGTCGTGGGTGCACTGCAGCAAATGATGAAGAGCAAAGTGGGAGAGGCGGTGAACGACAAGACAGATGGCTTCAAGGACGAGTAAATTGATGGATGGATGGATGGGAGAGAGAGAGAGAGAGAGAGAGAGAGAGAGAGAGGAGAGAGAGAGAGAGAGAGAGAGAGAGACAGAGAGAGTGAGACAGACAGACAGACAGACACATCACAGAAACAGAAAGTGAGAAGAGAGAGCATGAAACAGCAGAAGGAGAGAGAGGGGAAGTAATTCAGCAGAAACATTCTCCCCTCCTCACCCTCCAAAGCAGGAACCGAACCTGGTCTGGATCTGAAACCTTCTCCTCATGTAGCAGAGGTGAGCGAAAGAAAGGAAGGGTGGGGGGGGGGGGTGGGGGGGAATGTATGATGAAGAGGGGCAAGCGGGAAAGGGGGGGGGGGGGGGGGGGGGGCGCGCAAAATTCCAGGCGTAAAGTAGTTTTGTGTAGGTCAATTATCGCCCGTAGAAGGCTGTTTGGTCAATTATTTTGCTCATTGTGTCGCGGGCAAAAGGACTCGGTGTCGCCTCTACGTCCGTGAAGAAGAGGGTGAGGGGCTGGGGCGGTGGTGATGGTAGTGGTGGTGGTGGTGGTGG
>JADBJO010000113.1:866279-878779 GCA_016801955.1 Conus betulinus
GGGGGAAGGGGCAGATGGTGGGTGAGTAGGTAGGGGAGAGGAGGTGGGGCAGAGGGCAGCATCCAAGGGCACGGAGCAGCTTGAATGACGTACAAAAAACAAATTCAACGAGAACGTGGGCACGTCCGTATCGCTGCAACAGACATTCGCATACATCATCAACACACACCGATTTAGTCTGAGTCTGCATCGAACATACTAAAGGTAGAAATACACCAACAACCCTACCTCATCCGCTCTAATTCTACCGCCTCACATGCAAGCACGCACGCACGCACACACACAACACACACACACACACACACACACACACACACACACACACACGAAAACAAATGCGTTCAGGCCCAACATACGCATTGACAAAGTGAATCAAGAAGACGGAGGGGAGGAGAAGCAGGAGGAAGAGAGAGGAGGAGGAGGAGGAGAGGAGAAGGAGAGAGAGAGAGAGAGAGAGAGAGAGAGAGAGAGAGAGAGAGAGAGAGACAGACAGACAGACAGACAGACAGACAGACAGACGACAGACAGACCGACAGACAGACAGACAAACAATGACAACAACCTTTAAGGACAACAGCTTAGTAGCCCCTTAATAGGTCGGCACTTTGTCTTATACAAATCATGAACAAACTGACCAGGTCGGTAATTGTCAATCAGCTAATAAACGTGGCGAACTTTCATTCATCTGCCAATATTCACCTGGTGAAAAAACAAATGACCAAACGTCACTAAACACGTGGACATGCGCACAGTCCTAAGTATGAGTCAAATATGATCGGAAAGTGTCATACCAATTGTCAATAAACCTCAATTAGGAATCCATCAAAAATAGCCGTAGGGTGATACACATATGAACATCAATATTTATTTAAGCTGAAATTTCAGATGGTCTCATACTCAGCAATAAACTGAGCGAGAGATTTTAGAAGCTCCTCATTGTCAAGCAATAACATTTCGGATACTCCTTACGACAGGTGATCGAATTTCTTTTCTTTTACTGACATTGCCATCAAGTTCATCATTTTCAACTCCATTTCTTTTGTGCAGGATTTCCACATCTTGCAGAATCTGTTTCATAGTCGAGACCAAAGTCCGCTCGCATTTAATCCTAGAGTCATTGGTCTAAGTCTAGCTAGCATGTCTCTAGACGGTATTTGTGTTATAATCAATGAATACTATTCTGGACGCAAATTATTGTTGAATTCAAGAAACAAATCATATTTCTCCTTTGCTTCCGCATTCGAGTATCGGTTTTTGTTGAAATATACACATTGATCTATATCTCAGTTGTGGGATAAACAAACTATCATCATCATCTTTTTCCTGGATTAACCAGACTATACGAAAACCCGTTTTCTTTAAGAAGTTGCACCTCCCTGTTTCGTGTTGTTGTAATATCATCTCATTTTTTAGCCTACACGACATACTCAATGTATCAGCAGCCTGAACCAAAATCTTTTCCAGCTTACTTGTGTTGTAATATAGAGTGGGTTTCTCTGCCCGATTCTCTGTATACGATTTTCTTTGAGGAATGCAACGAAACATTCATAGAACTTTTAACTGCCAGTGTATGAACTTTTTCCTACCATGTAGTAATCAGACGAGACCCCCCCCAACAATATGTCGCATATGTTAGCGTACGTTCAGTTTGTTAATTAATCAAAGCGTTTCCAGGGTCTACAGGGTTCATATGAATTCGATTTCTTTAGTGGTCTTGATATCTGTATCACACCTTTTTTTTTTTTTTTGTATGTTTCTGACCATCCCATGTTAACACTTGCTTAAATTGTAATAACAATTCCTTAATGTTTATAATCACTTGCTATTGTTATTTCTATTCCTCCGTACTCCCGTTTTATATGTCTGAAAAGGTGACCGCCCATTCTGAAAATCAGACACTAATTTTTTTTTTTTATTTAGTAGTTTTTTTTTTTTTTACAGTTAGTTCCAATTTTGTCCGCTTTTTTTTCAGTCCATTATTCTGAAGAAGAACAACTCTGAGAGAGAGAGAGAGAGAGAGAGAGAGAGAGGTCAGCTGGGGGACGGACAGAGAGAGAGAGAGAGAGAGAGAGAGAGAGGAGAGGGGGGGGGAGGACCGACCAGACAGACAGAGAGACAGAAAGACAGAGACAGAAGAGGGACAGGCAGACGGACGGACGGGGGAAGAGGGGTGGAGGGTGGACGGACGGGACGGGGGAGGGGGTGGGTGGATGGAGAAAGAGAAGGAGAGAGAGGAGAGAGAGAGAGAGGGAAGGGGAGGGGGGGGAGAGAAAGAGGAGGGAGGAAGGAGGGAGAGAGAGAGAGAGAGAGAGAGAGAGAGAGAGAGAGAGAGAGAGAGAGAGAGAGAGAGAGAGAGAGTCTGCTGTCAAACAGAACAAGACAAGAACGAGGAGGGCAAAAAGAAGAGGAGAATGAAGAACCAGTGAAGACCAAACAAAAACAAAAGACCGAATCCATTCAGATCACAAGGGCGGCGAAATATCATTCAATGAGGTTTCATATCCAAACTTTGAATCCCCAAGAGATGCCTCTAAATCGTCCGATATACTGGGGAGGAAATGTCGAGTGAAACATGACATCGTTAACATCACAAAATTGGACAATTCTGCTAAAACCAGGAAAAATCGTAACAAAATTACATACTTTTTAACGCAAAACTTCCTAGAACCTGACATGATAAAAACCAACCAACCAAACAAACAAAAAAAACTGAACGAAACGAAACAAACAAACAAACAGATGAACAAACATAAAAAAAAAAAAACAGGATTTCAATCAACCCCTATCGAAAAACTACCTGGGAAGGCCGGCGAAATTCCATCGAGATACTGAGATTTAGGAACCAGAAAGGCCAAAGAGTCGTCGCCGCCATATAGACCACACAGTGCAACCAAACGCACCTCCAAACGTCCTGAAAGATCACGCCTTACGAACTCCCAAGCCGCCCACGCCATTCACAAACTGTGGCGATAAAAATGTGTTGCAGGAGACAGTAGTAGTACTTCAGTTTTACGTTTTTTCACATATATGTGATATTCGACGAAGAGAAGAGAGAGAGAGAGAGAGAGAGAGAGAGGAGAGAGAGAGAGAGAGAGAGAGAGAGAGAGAGAGAGAGAATGCGAATGCGAATTTATTCAGATGTAAGGCCAAGGCCCCATTCTGAAGGGGCATACATACAATCAAACAAAACACAATACGGTATACGTAGGGGGAAAAAAATGTAAATAAATTCACAATTATTAAAGCACATCATATAATTGGGATATTAGTAGTCGCTCGCAGTCTTTTCTGAGCTTTATACACACACACACACACACAACACACACACACACACACACACACACACACACACATATATATATATATATATATATATATATATATATATATATAGCCAAATTTGAAAAGGAGGCGTTCGTTTCTTGTTGACAACAGAAGTATTACCTTGAAACGGCATGGTTCAAAGAAATACTTTGGCTTGATAAGCTTTGTTCTGAGGTTAAACAGTGCAGGACAACATAACAAGAAATGAATCATCTTCTTCCCTTGCTGAACCACATAGGCGGCAATACCAATTCATCATCGGAAGGGTTGGAATATCTAAACGATGGCAGGCAATGTCAGAAACACCAAATCTAAATTTAGCCAATGTGCTCATAATATATCTATTCATTTTTATATTAATATATGGTTCTAACTCATGAGTATTCTTTAAAATATCTGTACTGTATGAATCTATCACTATGATGGACATGATCATGCCAATCCTGCCATCTGCAGTCGATAATCCCTTTCTCTAAAACATTTAAAAAAAAAAACCCAGATGTACTCTGTACACCCTGGTTATCCCAAACAAATCCAAACCCATAAGAATTTAAACACTGTCGTACCCTGGAAGCCCATGTCTTCTTACCCTTTTCATCTAGAAACAACAACATTCTGTACGCTTTAAAAGGTATCCGATATTCATCCATTTCTAGTCAGTTTCAGCCATAGTTATTTAATACATTTAACATACGAATTTAGATAAACTGGATACCTACCTAGTTCACCATAAATCATATCATTTGGAGTTCTGGTGTCAACATTTAAGAAGCGCTTTAATACATACAAATGAACTTTCTCTATAGTTACATTTGTTTCAAAAGCCCAGATCTCAGCTCCATAATGCAAAATTGGCTGGACCTTGTGAATCAAACAGCTTAGTAAAAACACTAAATGAATTACAATCTAATTTATACAAAATGTGAAGAATAGCTATCGTTGCTTTCTTTGCTCTGTTTACAGTGTCTTGACATGCAAATTGAAGCTAAGTTTTTGTTGTGAAGTATATTCCAAGATATTTGTATGCATTAACTACAACAGCTCTTTCATTCCCGTAAGTCCATCTCTCAGACTGCGCTAAGTACCCTCCCTTCCGGAATACAATTATATTAGTTTTGTTCATATTAACTTTTAATTCAAGTCTGTTTGCAGCTGAATATAAACTATTTAATTGTCGTTGGAGTCCAAATTACCGTTGTGGACAGTAATATAATATCGTCAGCGAAGAGCAGGATGAACAATTCTATAACATCGAAAGTCACTCCATGCTTACCATTTTTCATTATTTCTAATGCTAGCTCATTTATGAACAAAGAAAACAACATGGGACTGCAAACATCACCCTGCTTGCTTAACGCCTCGAGTACACATAAAAAAGTCAGATAGTTTAGCTCCTGATCTTATTTTTGCTTTAACTTCGACATACATGTTCTTTACACCTCGATATAATTTACCCTTAATTCCATTTTTCATCAAAATAGGCCATAAAAGTTTTTCCGAAATAGAATCAAAGGCCTTTTCAAAATTGACAAAAGCAACATACAATTTTTGATTACTTGCAAACTGTTTTTGAATAGCAGCCAGTAAAGTAAATAGATGGTCAATCAACTGTAACCTTTTTTGAACCCACCCTGATGTTCACTAGTTATATTGTTATACTTAACCCACTCACTCAATCTGCCATTGATAACAGAACTATATAATTTACTGCAGATATTACTTTTATGAAATTCCTCTATAATTGTTCACATCATTGACATCCCCCCCTTCTTAAATAAAGGCAAAATCACAGACTCTTTCCAGCTATCAGGATATATTCCAGAGTCAAACAGAAAATTAAACAGCTTTACTAAAAAGTTCACAGTATATTCACCCGAATTCTTGTAAAATTCCCCAATCATACCATCTGGCCCAGCAGACTTGCCATTTTTCAATTTCCTTATAGCTAGCAGTATCTCCTCTTTAGATATTGGTCTGTCAAGTATGAACACTTCATTTTCCTGCTCATCAGTCAGTTTTCTCCATACTGTCATTCTCATCATGAGCTTTTTCCAGCAAATTTCTGAAATGCTCATACCATTCATGCATAGAAATGTTATTTCAAGGTTGTGATCTCTTTTTTTTTGACATTTTATGAAACGATTTTCCAAAAAGATTGTTGACTTTGGGTTGAATTCATCAATTCGTTTAAACAGACGGTCATTATACTCCTTCTGTTTTTCTCTTATTTAAATACTTATATTCACGCCTTGCAATACAAAATGGAACCCTGTCTTCTTTATAATCGAGAACGTTTTCTTAAATATTCCAAACAATGTACGCATTTTACATTTAAACGTTTTTACATTCATGATTGTACCAATCATTCTGTGTGTTGTTCTTGTTTACTGGTATTCTCTTTTCCATGATTTTAGCTTGTTCTTTAACAATTATATTAAACTGATTTACTGCTTCTTGACATCGACATGTATCAAGTCTTCAATTTCTAATAACTTTTCCTGGACCTCTTCTGTACTCATGGGGAAAACAGAAATTGCTGAGCAAAATCTTGGTTCCAAGAATATCTAAACAATAAACTGGTCCCTTTCAACATATAATTTCGGGTTGAAACACGTCTTGTCACTTCGTTCATTTATACATAACACAAGAGGTAAGTGGTCGGATTCAAATCTTTCCATTATCTTTAAAGTTAACTTGTCACACAACAACAACTCAAAAAGGTGTACAGATACTAGGAAATAATCATTCACACTGTTTCCTGTGTCAGCAATGTATGTGAAACAACCCTCCGAGTCGCCATTACATACCCCGTTTAAAATATGCAATCCCCACAGCACAGTACACATGTTTTAGCATTTTCTTTCCATATCCGTTAAGTACATTGTCTTGGGAACATCTCACAATCTCAGAACTTTTGTCGTTACTGTGGCAAACATATAACTCGCGATCACAAATAGTTTCCGGGACCAAATTAGACGTCCTCGCATTAATGTCACCACATAGCAATACATCAACATCGCCTAATGACATCATCGTTTTCACAATGCAATCTTCTAACAAGTCAATACCATTATCAAAACCATGTAAAGAATAATAAGGTGCATTTTCAGGTGGAACATACGTACAAACTAGCAAAAACAGTTTTATAAAAAAGCAAAATAATCTTTATCAAGCAGAAATAGCATTGAATAAGGACTTTCACAATTGACAGGAGAAAATATACGGAACCAAATCTTTCCGTATCAAGCACACTATCCCTCCTGAACACCTACCATGTTTTGTTAGTTTAACAGCCGACTTAACAAATATTTTATGATCCTTAAAAACGCTCGATTCAAACTTTTCTGCAAAAGTTTCCACTAAACAGACAACATCAAACGAAGAAAAAAAACTGAATGAAATCTCTGTCGTCTAACTTATTGAACAATCCGCATATATTCCAGTGTAAAAAAGATACATTATTTACAAATTCACTCACACTCGCCACACCCTCATCAAGGAAGGACCCCCTAGCAAATTGTGATACCATATCACTGTCTCTCACATTCACAACATCAGACTTACGTTCATTTACATTTAACCCAGTTCTAGAAAGCTTTAAGCTGTCATTGACACAATTGCTCTTTTTTTTTTTTCCTTCCACATTTACATCGTCACTGTCATTGTTAGCCCTTTCTGTATATTCATCTTTGCTTTTATTACGTGTGTAGTAACTGCTTTCGGTATCAGTCTCCCTGTCTAGAACATTCAAATTTCCCACGGCCATCGCTGCCATTCATTACTAACATATTCGCACATCCATCGCTACCAGCAGTTCCATTCACAATCATGCGTTTCACCCCCACCATCACACTCGTCCCCGCACTCCTGCCTTTCAACTTTCGTATCAACTTTAACACCAGCATTACAACTGCGGGAGAAACCGCCATCAACATTCAACATATTCTCATAATGATCACTGGTCTTACACAAACTTCCATTCTCGCACAACACATCAACATAGCTACGCTCACATTCAACTCTTTCATTCAAAATCCCCGTGCACAAATTATGCACGGGATGTGTGTTACACGATTTTTGTAAACTAACACAGTTCACAATTCTGTCGTGTGTGACCTCCTGTGGAACAGACACGCTGTCAACGACCGGTGGCATCTTACTTTTTGGCGCCTGGTAAATTTTGTGAGAGGGATATTTTCATGTTTTCGGGCCGGCCACACCACTATCTGAGTTGAACTAAGTTATCACTGCCATCCAGTCCGAACTTTTTCCCATCGATCACGAGGTGATCATATACCATGGAAGCTTTGACATCCTTAGACCTGGCAGACTTTAAAATGTGGAGAAAGCTTCTTCGGATCTCCTAATCCTGGGAGAGAAATCTTCCCCAATAAAAATGTCAGTTCCTTTTAAGTTCTTTTTAGCACGTAAAATCCTGTCCTTATCTTTGAAAAAAGTGCACCGGGCAATGATAGGAGACTCTGGTTTTGCATTTAAGCGATGGACTCTATCAAACAGGATATAATCAGAAAAATTTAGTTTATCCGTCAACATGTCTTTCACCTTGTCTTCACAGTCCTGCCAACTCTCATTCTTCATTTGTGGAATACCTTGGATAATAAGATTATTCCTCTTCGACCTACACTCCAAATCATCCACTTTTCTGTCCAAATCTTCCACTTTAGCACAAAGGTTATCATTTTCACACTTTAATCGTTCGTTCTCCTGTTTGAGGTCAGAAATTTCTTGTTTTAGAGCAGACACATCATCCTTCAATGAACAGTACACACTTTTCAAGTCCTTCATCTCATCACACATATGGTCAAACCTACTGTTTAGACCGTTCAGAGAGCCAATTACTTCCCCTAGGGAGGCCATCACGTCTTTCGTGGAGGGGTCCGACGGAAGTGTAGATGCTCCAGGGGGAGCTGCCTGACCGCCGACGCTGTCTCGTCGTGCAGAACCTCCACTGCCGAGGCAGGACTGACGCATGTTGTCCCTCGATCCAGGTCCTGGGTTCAGCTCCACGTCCCCGCAACGCCGCAGCAAATTCCCGTAGAATAGTAGAGAGAGTAACAATCCAAGGGTGACACCGTCGGTCTGTGTCTTCAACACTAACACTGACACACTCATGGCTGCCTTAAATTTTGCTCGCTTCGTCATGAATTGTACATAAATAGCCGCGAATGCGCCGCATACCGGTCTGAACCTTAGATTGTCCGAAGGCATGACAGCTGACACAACTTGTCAACAACCTACAGGTGACAGTTCCTCTTCTAGCCCGGAAAAAAACGGCGTAGAAAGGCAGAGCACATTCAACGTGACTTCTCCACTTCGTGTACCTTGATCATCCCCCAGAGAGAGAGAGAGAGAGAGAGAGAGAGAGAGAGAGAGAGATGTCTGTGACTGTGTAAGTGTATGCATAACGTGGTTATGTAAGTGCATATATATGTCCCTCAAAGCATCCCTACAACATACCTACATACCTGCAAATAATCTTAAAGTAAATGCTTACCTGGACTACAAATTAAAGAGAAAAACAACATTGAAGGCAAGCTTTAAATCTGAAAAGACATTGCACAAAGACATGCCTGATAATGGTGATAAATGAGGTTAAAGAGGTAAACAGTCAAACAGCAGGTACTTGCTGGTTATTCTTCGTTCACCACAAATACATTTTGCTTCGTTTGCATATTTAGTTTTAAAGGCATCAAGTGTTAAATTATGAAACACTAAAATGAAATTTCTGTACACTTGTAAATGAGGAATGCTGTTTACATGTTCATAATTAATCAAATGAGTGTTTTGATCAGCCACATCAATCAACGTATTTTTGTAGTGTTTTCTGAATCGGCACCAGACGGTTTGCTTTAAGATTGATTGCTCAACAGGATTCGTTGGAACTCCCACCCATTCCCGCTTCTCCCGTCAGACTTGTCCCCCCGGGGAGTTTTCCCACGCTTGCTGGCACTGCAGGGCGGAGAAGGGAACAAAGCCATCGCGGTTCCTTGTCAACAGAGGGGGGTTCTGGCCTCACAACGAAACACGTTGAATCACTCACAGAGTCTCTGAGAGCTGGAACATTAACTGTGACTGACAAACGATGTTTGTCTTGACATACACCACCACCACCACCACACCACTTCTCTCTCTCTCTCTCTCTCTCTACACACACACACACACACACACACATATATATATATAATATATATATATATCAATCAGTCAATCTACCAATCTATGTGTGTGTGTGTATGTGTATGTGTGTGTGTTCAATCATCTCTCTTGGTACAGAGAGAGAGAGAGAGAGAGAGAGAGAGAGAGAGAGCAGAGAGAGAGAGAGAGAGAGAGAGAGAGAGAGGAGATGGAGTGGGACGTACACACACAAAGACGTAGACACACACACACATATTAACAAAACACACAGATTCTCTCTCTCTCTCTCTCTCTCTCTTTCTCTCTCTCTCTCTCACGCATATACACACACACACACATATACACACACACGCGCGCGCGCGCGCGCGCGAGCGAGAGAGAGAGAGAGAGAGAGAGAGAGAAGAGAGAGAGAGAGAGATACATACATACATACAGACAGACAGACAGACAGACAGAAAGACAGACAGAGTCAGAGACAGAGAGAGAGAGAAACAGAGAGAGAAAAAGGACAGAGGCGGAGGGATGAGAAGGAGGAAAGAGAGAGAGAGAGAGAGAGAGAGAGAGAGAGAGAGAGAGAGAGAGAGAGAAGAGAGAGAGAGAGAGAGACAGAGACAGAGAGACAGAGAGAGAAAGGAGATAGACAGAGAGGGAGGGATCAGAAGGAGGAGAGAGAGAGAGAGAGAGAGAGAGAGAGAGAGAGAGAGAGAGAGAGAGAGAGAGAGAGTCTGTGTCAACAGGACAAGAATAAGGAGGACGAAGAAGAGATTGAGAATGAAGCCAATGAAAAACAAATAAAAAGAAAAGACGGATCCATTATGATTAAAGGTACAGCGAAATATCAATCGATGAGGTTTTATATCCAAACTTCAAATCAGCAACAGATGCCTCTAAACCGTACAATGAACTAGGAGGAAATGTCATGTGAAACTCGGCGTTTTTCACATCACGAAATATTCAGCAAATTGTAAAATACATTTTTTTTTCAGCACACAACTTCCTGGAACTTGCAATAGTTCCAAGAAAACAACAAAAGAAAAGAGAGAGAAAAACATAAAAAACCCCTAACAACCACAACAAATCCAACAGGATTTTATCTAACCCCTATCGAGACCCATTTACAAATGCCGGAGAAATGTCGTCGAGGTATCAGACAATTAGGAACCAGCGCGGCCAACATGACCTCGCCGCCATATGGTCCATACGATGGAAACCCAACGCGAGACCTGATCAGCAGGAATTCATCCACTCCGTTTCTCTCGTCAGATTTGCCCCGCAGGTGTTTTCTTTTCTTCTTTTGTTTTCATCACGTTCAATAACAGGGAGCTTGGTGGTGATTGAAGGGCGAACACGAGAATAAACCATTGCAGTTCTTTGTCAAAAGGATGGTGTTCTGGTCTGACAACGAACATCACAGAATCGCTCAAAGCCTATAAAAGCTGGAACATTAATTGTAATTGAACCACAATGCTTCTTTTGCCCTCCACCCACCACCACCTGTCTTTCGCTCTTCATATCTATCTGTCTATCTATCTATATACATACATACATACATACACACATACATACATACTGTCAAGTCAAGTCAAAATTATCTTTATTGAGGGTTAAAGAATAAGCTCTACAGTTTTTTTTTTCCATCCTGCCCTCACAAAAAAAACACAAATATCAATTACAATAATGAAAAAAGAGAAACGCGAAGCAATACATACGTAGAAATCAGAAATATACAATGTAATGAAAGCAATGAAACAATTAACAACCATTAATCAATTTTGACGGACAATGGACAACATATCAGACATAGCAATGGAGACATGTGTGTGTGTGTGTGTGTGAGAGAGAGAGAGAGAGAGAGAGAGAGAGAGAGAGAGAGAGAGAGAGAGAGAGAGAGAGAGAGAGAGAGGTGGCTGACAACTCCAAAGAAACAGATAGCATCGACAAAGAACCAAATAATAGACAGACAGACAGAGAGACAGACAGAACACAGACAGACAGACAGAGAGAAGGGGGTGGGGGAGGGCTGACAGATAGGCAGAGAAACAGATAGCATTGACAACGAAACCAATAGAACCAGACAGACAGACAGACAGACAGACAGACAGACAGAGAGAGAGAGAGAGAGAGAGAGAGAGAGAGAGAGAGAGAGAGAGAGAGAGAGAGAGAGAGAGAGAGAGAGAGAGAGAGAGAGAGAGAGAGAATCCGCAACAATATAGATAATCATAGATTACTTTATAATTCGTCCATCAAATATTTTTTCAGTGCTTTTTAATACACTAGTTTAGAAGGACATGTGTTTTTAAAGAAGAAGATAAGTTGTTCCATGTCGTTCCTCAGAATATATGAAGCTAGATTTGTAAAGATTGTTACGGGGTTTAGGAAACGAAAGTTTGTGAACATGTCTATTTTCATTATTTGCAAAGTTTCGGATAATTTTCTTTGCAGCTATTCCCTTAACTACTTTATACATACATAAGCATTTATTGAAGAAGAGTGTGTGCTTGAGTGGAAGAATATTTAACTTTTTATAGTCATCACCTGTCAAAGAATTATATTACAACTGCACCAACTTTATAGCTCTCAATAAGAGATAAATATGTGCATGAAAAAAATACTTTCCTTAACTGGAGGATCAGAAAATGTTTTATTTTTGATAACTGATAAACCCTTTTAGACACACGTTTTCCGAGGTCAGTAATGTGGTCGTACTACGTTAAATCATTATCCATGATAGCTCCTAGTACTTGAGAGAGACAGAGAGACAGAGGGACAGAGACAGAGAGCCAGAGAGAGGAGGGAGAGGGAAGGGGATGGACACACATCCACATGCACGCACACATATACACACACAAACACACATGGAGAGACAGAGACAGAGACAGACAGAGAGAGAAGAGAGAGAGAGAGAGAGAGAGAGAGAGAGAGAGAGAGAGAGAGAGGAGAGAGAGAGAGAAAGACTGATGGACAGACAGGCAGACAGACAATGAGAGAGAGAGAGAGAGAGAGAGAGAGAGAGAGAGAGA
>JADBJO010000113.1:883779-908779 GCA_016801955.1 Conus betulinus
ATTCACGAACTGGAGCGATAGAAATGTTTTTTTGTTTGTTTGTTTTTTTTTAAATAAAAAAGAACTAATCAGCAGCAGGAGGAACTGCAATTCATTTGTTCCACTCATCGTCCACCAGATTTGTCCTTGCGATGGTATTCTTCTTTTCTCTAACTTTTTCGTTTATTAACATGCAGCTTGTTAAGGACTAAAGGGCGAATAGAAGACTATATCTATCAATCTATCTATCTATCTATCTATATATATATATGTGTGTGTGTGTGTGTGTGTGTGTGTGTGTGTGTGTGTGTGTGTGTGTGTGTGTGTGTGCGTGCGTGCGTGCGTGCGTGTGTGCGTGTGTGCGCGCGTGCACGCGTGCATGTGTGTATGTATGTGTGTTCAATCTCTCTCTCTCTCTGTACAGAGAGAGAGAGGCGATGAAGTACTGACACACTATACACTCACACACACAAGGAAAGAGGAGAGAGAGAGAGAGAGAGAGAGAGAGAGAGAGCAGAGAGAGGAGAGAGAGACGAGAGAGAGAGAGAGAGGAGAGGAAAGGAGAGGAGAGAGAGAGAAAGAACGAACGAATTTTATTTTAAGAGGGTAGTGCACTAACTATGCACACTTTTTACATCCATCCCTCTGTGCAAGAAAAAAATGTATAGTAAGAAGCAAGTTAAACAATATACATGCAAAACATGCAACAATTAACCGCATGAAATTAAAAAAACAAAAACAAACAAACAAACAAAACAAAAACAGCAACAACAATGATCACGGCAAGAGGAGAGAGCGAGAGAGAGAGAGAGAGAGAGCGAGCGAGCGACCGACCGACCGGCTGGCGATAGACAGAGATAAAGGCAGAGAAAGACAATGAAATACCCACGAAATACTGTAAAAAAAAAAAAAAAATAAAAAAAAAATAAAAAGGCACAGAATGATCAATGCAATTAGCGTAGAGCTGAGTCAACTTCGAAACATTCATCACATATTTGTTAAACTAAAGCTGAATTGAGAATTATCAATACATTTTAGGAGTCAAATATGAGACTGATGTTTTTTGAAAATTAGATTTGAATTTTTTGAAGTTTGGTTAATTAAGTTCTTGAGGAATATGGTTCCATAGCCAACCTCCGGAATACGCCAAACTAGATTTGTATAAATCGTTCATTGCAAAGGGGAGGTTTAGTCTATGTAAATGTCGATAGTCGTTACAAGTGAACATATTTGTTAGAGAAAGTGGAGCTTTTTCATGTAGTATCTTATGCATAAGGAGTCCCTTCTTGTGTAGAAGTTCGGCTTTAAATGGGAGAGTGCCTGATTCCTTATAGTCTGAATCTACCAGTGTCGGAGGACGGTTTACCTAGCGTTACTTGGACGGCTTTTTGAGAAAGCTTTTTCAGCGGTTTCAGTAAATTACTGCTAGCTGAGTCCCAAAGTGTTGAGGCATAGTCAATAACAGGCTGAATAAAAGAGTGAAAAAAAAACATGTTCGTGCATGCACATCTAAGAAGTTCTTAATTCTTTTTTTTTTTTTAGTAGATGAAGGTTTCTTGCAACATTTCTAGATAAAAGTTCTAAGTGTTTTGACCAAGACAGGTTATTATCTATTGTTATTCCTAAGACTTTAAGACTGGATACTTCTTTGATTTTGTTCATTAGAAAAGCAAAGTATTCGTAGATCTTGATTTCGGTTTTGACATTTCTGTCTCGTAGTAATCATCATGAATTGAGTTTTTTTGAGGATGGAGAGCCATGTGATTAAACTGTGTCCATTTAACCAAAAGACTCCATTTTTCTTGGATGTCAGTGCAAACCTGTTGGGCGTTAAGAGAGAGAGAGAGAGAGAGAGAGAGAGAGAGAGAGAGAGAGAGAGAGAGAGAGAGAGAGAGAGAGAGAGAGAGAGGAGAGAGAAAGAGGAGAGAGAGCGAGAGAGAGAGAGAGAGAGAGAGAGAGAGAGAGAGAGAGAGAAGAGACAGAGAGAGAGAGAGAGAGAGAGAGAGAGAGAGAGAGAGAGAGAGAGAGAGAGACAGAGACAGACGTACAGATCGACAGACACAGACAGAGACACACACACACACACACACACACACACACACACACACACACACACACACACACACACACACACACACACACACACACACACACACACACACACACACAGAGGGAACAATGAACAATGAAAAACATTTTAATTCCTTCAGGCCACTAGCCCATAGAAACGGGGTCAAGGTGCAAAATCAGTATGTACGTAGAAATAAACATAAAAAAGAAAAGAAAAATGCCTTCATGCATCATATGAACAGCCGTTCAACAATCTGCCTACATTTGCATACATTCAATGACTAACTTTCTCTGACGAGGAGCATAGAAAAACGTACATTGCTAGTTTTCGCATAGGTATCATAGATCTATTACGCAGAATGTCAACATAACGCTGTCCGATTCCGGCCAAATATTTGGATCTGATTTCATTATACAAAGGACAACAATGTACAAAATGATTTTCATCTTCAGTTATTTGACAGGCAGGACATAAAAAGTTAACATTTTCACAGAATGTTTTTCTAAAGGTCGATCCATTTATTGGTAACACACCAGTTCTTAATTTAATGATCCCGTCCCGGAAACATCTTATATCTAGAAATTGGAAATAAGATTCACTTTCAAATGATCTTTTGAAGAGCCTGTAGGTGCTGTATATATCCTTGTTCATAACAGATGCATTCCATTCTTGCATGTAGTTATCTTTCAGTCGTTGTTTGAACAAAGACACAAATGAAATTTCACACCCTACTCCTTGGTTTAACCACGCATCCCCAAACCCCATTCTGCACAAAATATTTCTTACTAAACTAGCCCAGCACGTTTTGCCTCTGTCATCTAAATTCTTAAGCATGATATACGACAGTTTTGGAAGTCTTGTAGTGTCCATCTTCAAGATCTTAAGCCAGTACTTAATACATCTCACAGATCTATTAACGAACAATGGGTATCGCCCGATCTCACCATAAACGAATTTATTTGGTACTTTCAAAGGGACTTTCAAAAACCGCTTACATGCAAATGTGTGTACATTTTCAATATTATGCATTCTATCTAGGCCCCACATTTCAGCTGCATACATTAATATAGGTTGCACCTGAGAATAAAAAATTCTAAAGAAAAACAGGTTTTGAAATATCATGAAGTCTGCTGATATGTTTCACGCATTCAATACAAGCTCTTCTGCCTTTTACTGCCAGGGCATCGACGCATTTCTGCAAGCTCATTTTCGTCGTAAAGACAAAACCCAAATAATTATATTCATTTACGACTTCCAAGGTATTACCGTCCAAGTCCATTTATCGCTCTTGCCCAAAAATCCCCCTTTTCGAAAAACCAAAATTTTTGTTTTATCTGTATCTATATTCAAAAAAAGGTTTTTTACAAGCATCATTTAAAATATCAATTTGATTCTGAAGACCTCTTGCAGTGATGGACAAAAGACACATGTCATCTGCAAACAAAAGCAGGAATAGTTCATCAAGACCAGGTAAGAGTTGAACACCATGCATACCATATTCACCCACGGCTGCCGCAATTTCGTTGATAAAAATTGAAAAAAGTTCAGGGCTAAGTATACAGCCTTGTCTCAAACCAACAGGACATTCGAAAAATTCTGTCAAATGATCATCAATCCTTACACACGAAACTACAGAGTTATATATTGCCATATACAGCCTTCATAAATTTACCATGTATCCCATTTTTTAGTAGAATTTCAAACAAAGGTCCATGTTGCACCGAGTCAAATGCCTTTTTAAGATCTACAAAAACACACATAGAGTTTGCCTCCTCTTTTTGAAAAGCACTTTTCAATAATTGCGTTCAAAGTAAAAATATGATCAAAAGTAGAATATCCCTTTCTAAATCCTGCCTGAGACTCTGTTAACGTTCTGTTTGTTTCAATCCACTTTACAAGTCTTTGATTTAAAATGATAGTATAACATTTGCTCATCAAGCTTAACAAGGAAACTCCTCTGTAATTGTCTGGCTGAGTTTTGTCACCTTTTTAAAGATTGGCACAATGATAGCTTTTGTCCAATCTTCAGGGTATGAACCGTTATCAAATAAAGTATTGAATAATTTCGTCATAAAAGCAGCTGACAAATCGCTACATAATTTTAACATTTCTGGAACTATTCTGTCGATTCGACAGGCTTTCCCATTTTTCAATTTACGTACAGCCTCAAAAACTTCCCTTTCAGTAATAGGTAAATTCAGATCATCACAATTTGAATCAAGATTTTCAAAGCTAAAATCGCATGTTTTAATATCTGGAACATTGAAAAGTTTCGCAAAATGATCAAACCACTGTTGGTCTGATATTTCTGAGCAAATACCAGTTCTTCTTTTAACTGAAACACATCTAATCTCTCTCCAGAATGATTTGCTATCTTTACCAAGGGAAGCAAGCTGTCTTGCTTTTTCCCGTTTAAAACTACGTCTTTTTTGTTTAATCAACGCCTTATAATCCTCCGATCTTGAACGTATTGTCTTCGTTCGTCAGGCTGTTTTATTTGTCTAAACACAGTTAAAGACTGTCTAGTTTTTTTCTGAGATTGTTTACATTGACTGTCATACCCAATGCGGGAGTCTGACATTATCACCGACATAAATGCGCTTCAACATGCAATTGCTGGAAGAAACTAAGGCACCAGAAAACAATCTCACAGCTTGATTAATATCGCTGTCAATTAATGCGAAAGCTTGGGAACACATGTTTTGAATTTCAGCTGTGTTAAGACTCTCAAGAACCTGTTGTTCCAAGGTTGGATTCCATATTTGTTTTTCCATCCATTTAACTCCCGTCGTATTTTCATCACTCACAGTTTTTATACCATCACTTAAAGATTCGGTTACATACAATTCAATACAAACAGGAGAGTGCGTTGAGTCAATGGATGGCAGAACACGCAATGAGCTGACACACTGCTGCAGACATATATCCCTGGAAGTTATAAAATAATCGATAGTGCTGCCACCCCCACTTGAAACAAAAGTGAATGAATCATCAAACCGATAATGACTAAGACCATTGACAATAACGCACTCGAACGACATACATAGATTGAGTAAATCTTTTCCAAAATTGTTAACTTCTTTATCGTCAGAGCTTCTCTTAAAATATATAGTTACCTGGTCTGCAGTGCGCAATGTTTCCCACACATTATTATGAGGGAGCTCATCATTTAAAATCGCATTCTCACATCCAGTCCTCGCATTCAAATCACCACAAATCATAACATAAAAATCTTCAAATTTTTCATATAAATCCATTAAACATTGTTCGATGATCTCTATTCCAACACCTTGACATGACTGTCTCCAGAACCTACTATCATAGGGGTGAATATATGTACAAATCAGAAATACTGGTTTATTTGTCCCTATCAGTCTTCCGTCCAGTTTCAAAATAATCATTTGTTTTAAGTTAGTATCAATTCTTCCACAAATCCTGCTAAACTTTTTCAAACAAACACGATCACTCCCCCCGAATATCGCCCTTGATGTGATAATTTTATAGCTCTAGAGAGACAAACACATCATAGTTACTAAAAGGTGTGTATGAAATTGTGTTTGAATAAACAAAAGTTTCATTCAGAGCGAAAATATCAAAAGATGACATTGTTGAAATAACATCAGGGATGTCCAACTTCTGCAACCAACCGTCACAGTTCCACGTACAAATGTTTATAACTTTATTCTCCGGGCTTCGGCCAAACCGTCATCTTTTTGTTTTACCACCCTCACCACCCCAACGCCCAACCCCACTAGCACTCCTTTCCTTACCCCCACCGATTTCACCGCTTCCCCTGCCTTGTCGGTCTCCAGCCCGCCCACCCTTCCTCCCCGCGCTTGTGTATTGCCTGGCTTCATCCACTGGTGTAACGTGTTGGAATTCACACTGTCACGCCTATCTTTTACGCCTGGTCTACTTTGTGTTGACAAGCCTGAATTTTGGCGTGTCTTCACCGGGCTATAAGGTTGCGCTGCAATGCTGCTATACCGCCGTGTTGACCGTGCAGCTTCCTGTTTTGACCCTTGACCCGTCATCGTCTTCTCACTCGACGGCCAGTGCTCGTTTGATTAGCACTTGGGTACTCCGCCATAGGGAGAATATATAGAGACTTCTACTGCTGTCGTCGTTGTTGCCGTCGCTTGGTTTTGAGAGTGGGGGGATGGGGGAGGGGGGAAGGGGGGGGAAAGGTATCCTCAGATAGAGGATCAATCACTCCGTCCTTCTCCGATGATGGGTGATATTCATTTCCAGCTACCCGCTTCCTGTTTAGTCTGGTTTCCACTGATTCTCTGCCTTCTTCATCTGGTCTCCTCCTGATTCTGCTAACGTTCATCACCATTTCCTTCCCGATGTCGTATGTGTAGACACCTTCCTCACTAATCAGTTTGTCAAATTTAATTTGTACCTTCTGACCACTATCGTACAGCTGTTTTGCTTTCTCTCTCAGTCCTTGTCTTTTCCTGCGCACAATCTCTGAATAATCTTCCCTGACAAACACATTTTGATAACTGTCTGAATACTTCAATTTTTTTGCATTCTTAACAACCGTAGTCTTGTCTTTATATGATAGGAATTTGACTATCACTGCATCTCCTCTTCCAATTCTATGTGCTCTTTCAATGGCTATCTCCCCCTCAAGTCCCATTCCCTCTCTGATCACAGATCTCACCTTTAGTTCACACTCCTCCCAATTTTCTTGGGCCTTCACTTTCTTGATGCCAAAAAAACAAGAGGTTGTTCCTCCTGCTGTGATTTTCAAGAGAATCACATTTATTTCTCAGCAAGTCAAACTCTTTCTTCAGACTGTCATTTTCTTCCTGCACGCTCTCACACTGTAGTCTCATGAGGTTCAACTCCTCCTCAATCTGTTTCTGTCTGTTTTCCACCCTCCTAGCAAATCAGACAAATTATCACTTACTTGTTGCATTTTGGTCTCTAGCCTTTCAGCCTGATTAGCTTGTGTTGATCTCATTTTCTCATGCTCTATTGCTTGCTGTTCTTTCAATTCTCTGGTAGCCTCTATCATTGCATCACTGATACCGTCTCTGATACACTGGTACATACCGTGCATGAGGTTTCTCTCATGATCAGTTTCCTTGGGCGAAGAATCAGGTGGCCCAAACGAAGCTTGGGTGTCAGCACCCACTAGGTCTATCCTTCCGGTGTCCTGTTCTGTCCCTGCCCTCTGTGGTGAATCCGGTCCAGGATTGGGCTCAACGTCACCACAAGACAACAGAAACAAGCACATGAAGACTACTGCAATAGCTGTCAGCATCCCAAAGCGACCCGGTCTGCACACACGGACTCATCACAGCGTTTGAACCAAACTGTCCTGCCACAAAACAGTTCACAAGTGATCGAGAAGCGAATGTTAGTGTTTTGCCATTGTACCACATCCTTGCCACAGTAGCAGAATACCAACAGGGTGTTTGATGCAAGATTTTTTTCGTAAAATATTTGACAGTACAAAAATGAACCTGCCTGTAGACTGCCTATGTTGTGGAGACAGGTTGGCATGGTGCAGGTCTTCCCCACCTTGCTTGGGACAACGTAGTAGTACTTTTTTTTACTTTCAAGACTCAGCGGAACAAAAACACGTCGCCATGTTGTTACATCCCGACCTTGACCCCCCCAGAGAGAGAGAGAGAGAGAGAGAGAGAGAGTTGCACCAGGACAAGGACAACAAAGAGGACAAAAAAGAAGAGGGAGAATAACGAACCAATGAAGTACAAATAAAAAGAAAAGACCGGATCCACTCAGATTAACACGACGGCGAAATCTCATGAAATAAGGCTTTATATTCAAACTTGAAATCACCAAGAGATGCCTCTTAATCGTCCAAAGTACCAGGAGAAAAAGTCGTGTGAATCTCGACACCTTTAATATTACAAAATAAGAAAATCTGAAAAATAAATTTGCTGCATCAACATACTTTTTTTTTAATACTAAACATTTTGGAACTTGAAAGAGTCCTAAGAAAAAACAACAAAACAAAAGCAAGAAAACACACACACACACACACACACACACACACACACACACACACACACACACACACACACACACACACAAATAACTACCACAAAACCAACTGATTTCATTTAATCTTCATCGAAAACTATCTGGAATTGAATGAGAAATGCCACGGAGATACAGAGGTTTAGGAACCAGAAAGGCCAAAATGTCGTCGCCGCCATATAGACCACACAGTGGAACCCAGTGCACATCCAAACTTTCTCAAAGATCACTCCTTCCAAACTCCCAAGCCGCCCACACCATTCACAAACTGTGGCGATAAAAATGTTTTACGGGAGAGAACTGACTAGCAGGAGTCATCAGAACTGAACCATTCCGCTTCTCCCGTCAAAATCGTCTGCCGGAGATTTTCTCCCCTCGTTCAGCAACATGGACCTTGTCGTGGGGGGGGGGGGGGGGGGGGGGGGGGGGGGGGGGGGGGGGGGGGGAAATGCTGTTCCTTGTCAACAGAAGGGTGTTCTGGTCTGACACGAAAACCGCTGAATCATTCACAGAATCTGTGACAGCTGGAACATTGATTGTGACTGAATCATCACAGTGCTTATTTTGACCGTCACCACCACCACCACCACTCTCTCTCTCTCTCTCTCATCTGTCTGTCTGTCTGTCTCTCTCTCTTCTGTCTCTCTATCTATCGGTCGAAGCTCCCTGCAAAGTGGAGAACAGTGGGATCAACGAAAGATAGCTGTTTTGCTCTATTCCCAGCTTGTGTGTGTGTGTGTGTGTGTGTGTGTGTGTGTGTGTGTGTGTGTGTGTGTGTGTGTGTGTGTGTGTGTGTGTGAGAGAGAGAGAGAGAGAGAGAGAGAGAGAGAGAGAGAGAGAGAGAGAGAGGGTAATGCAACTGTGGCACATAAAGTATATTTTACTGGCTTGTTTCTCTCTCTTTTGTGCATGTTGTGGTCAGTTTCTATTTCATTTGATCATTTCTGCATGTGGTGGTCAGTTTCTATTTCATTTTATCATTTCTGCACGTGGTGGTCAGTTTCTATTTCATTTTATTATTTCTGCATGTGGTGGTCAGTTTCTATTTCATTTTATTATTTCTGCATGTTGTGGTCAGTTTCTATTTCATTTTATTATTTCTGCATGTTGTGGTCAGTTTCTATTTCATTTTATTATTTCTGAATGTGGTGGCTCCTGTCCCTTGCCCTTTCCCTGGCACTGAACCCACGCTGTTCATGCTGTCCTTCTTGTACACACTCGACCCAACCACGTCCCGTAGCAGCCTCACCGACGACAGTCCACATGAAGCAGTCAATGTGATTTTCATGAGCCAACCCACCAGAGGAGACACCGCACAGCTGCTGCGATACTTCGGTGATGAGTCCTGCCTGCCTGTCTTGATCCCACATGAACAGCGGGACCACTCGCAAAGCCTTTAGGAGACCACTTGCAAAGTCTGTAGTAGACCACCTGCAAAGCCTTCAGGAGACACCCCGCAAAGCCTTCAGGAGACACCCCGCAAAGCCTTCAGGAGACCACCTGCAAAGCCTTCAGGAGACCACCTGCGAAGCCTTCAGGAGACCACCTGTGAAGCCTTCAGGGGACCACCTGTGAAGCCTTCAGGAGACCACCTGCAAAGCCTCAGGGGACCACCTGCGAAGCCTTCAGGAGACCACCTGCGAAGCCTTCAGGAGACCACCTGCGAAGCCTTCAGGAGACCACCTGCAAAGCCTTCAGGAGACCACCTGTAAAGCTGTCCACATGCGACAGAGAAATGAGAAAGTTGCGGAATCCGGGTGAGAGAGCATTCCTGTGCAGAGAGCTCCTCCACGTGAGTCCAAAGATATGGAAGACCTAGACACGACCTCATTTCAATGTGGACAGACATTCAGAAGTGACGTCACTTCAGCGAAAGGGCATGCAGTGTTTGAGATTCTGACACATTTTTTGTTCATTTTGGGCAATGGTCGTCATTGAGGACAACGGCTAAGATGTTGCTGATTTCCCACTTCGGTTTGAGACTATATGACATATCGCTCTATGCAGACGACAACCAAGCCCAAGAGATGCAGACACCTGTTGTGTTGGTTAGGAAATTTGCGCATACTCTGAATGGATAAAACTCAGCTGCGTGACTCCACTGTCGTAATGGAGCTTACAACACTGTCACCAACATTGTGAGAGCCGCATAAAGTGAATGAACCCCGGACTGTGCAGCTGCAGCCTTCCCATTTAACCCACTACGCACTAAAAAAAAAAATTCTGAGCTCGGGCCGGGCAGGATAGAAAAATCTCACAAAAATTATGGGATTCGAACCCTTGACCTCACAGCCCTTCACCCGCGACGCGAACCATTGGTACGTGGCGAAACGTTCTCTTTGATCCGGGTGTCTGAACGAAAGGCCGCCATTTTTGGCCCTTACACACGGCCTCCAGGCTGTGTGGTTGATGGCCCAGGTAGGCCCACAGGAGACGCAGGGGCAGGAATAAACGGTAATCCGGAGCCGTGTGCTCTGGCGGCGCTCCAACGATATGACGCGCGTTCAGGATCGTCAGAGCTAAATAAGGGAACTGGAGAATGGAAGAGGACATGAGATGGAGTGATTCTGACGGCGCGGTGCGAGTCCATTTTCCAGCATCGTGACTGCCCACTTTATGGACTCTTCCCCCATCTTATGCTCGGCCCCTTCCGTGCTTTCCACCATCCTTCCGTCCCCCCCCCCCCCCCCCCCCCCCCCCCCCCCCCCCCCCCTGTTCCGAGTTTTGGTGGGAGTATTACGGCGCCAGAGGTGCCGTAAATCTCGCGAGGACGTCGCGCCGTTGGATTGGTCCAATGTCCGAGGCTGAAACAACACGGATCCCCGGAGTGAAATGAGGGCAGGACAAGAGCGGTATAGCTTTGGTAACTGACCTGCCGCTGTTAAGTCCCCTGGAACAGGAGAAGGGAAGAAGGAATGGGCCATCAGAAGAGGAGGGAGTGGGAGGAGAGTTGGAAGACGGAAGACTGATACACTGTAACTGACAGCGATGTTGAGCCTTCTTCCTCCGTTTGAAAAGAATGCACACTGAACCGTCTTGGGAAAGACGTAATGTTCATCAAGTCATACCCGTTGCTTCGATGGCCTGTGGGAGCATCAGAAGTGTGCATCCTATTACAGCGAGGTTGTTTACGAAATAACACTACAGGATGAGACCGTGGTGGGTCTAAGAAGTCTGAGACCTGTTTGTACTGTGGTGTCCAAATTGAAGTCCTTTCTACGTGTAAAGACAATTAAGCAAACAAAACAACATACCAACAAAAAAACCTGTAAGCTTCTACCTGTCGGCATTCTTAGTTCCGTGAAGTAAAATGGAAGGAGCAGCGAAGCAGGCCTGGGAGGGCGGGGGGAGGAAAACTGCAGGGCGGTGAAACAAAGGAAGGAGGGAAAAGGGGAGGCGTGTGTGTATTGGGATGGAGAAGGGGCACATTAATAATTTTTTATGTCCAACATCGAATCCGCTGTATAAGAACGAAAAAAAAATGTGTGCATGCGTGCGTGCGTGTGTGTATGTGTGTGTGTGTGTGCACGCGCGCGTTTGTGTATAAGTGTGTGTGTGTGTTTGTTGTGTGTGTGTGTGTGTGTGTGTGTGTGTGCGTGTGCGTGTGCGTGTGTGTGTGTGTGTGTGTGGTATGTGTCTGTGTGCGTGTGTGGTTTGTATGTGGGCCTACCTGCAAAATAACTCAGAAGCAATCAGGCAGATCATCGTCAATCTTCACCGCGTTGTTTTCAGAATCAGCTGCTAAACTGGAGGAATGCCGATGGAAGATCATTCGCAAACGAGTGGCCTCGCCTCGCGGTGTGTTGTCACGATACAGCTGGCTCGACGGGGATTCGCAAACGAGTGGCCTCGCGGTGTGTTGTTGTCACGATACAGCTGGCTCGACGGGGATTCGCAAACGAGTGACCTCGCGGTGTGTTGTCACGATACAGCTGGCTCGACGGGGATTCGGAGCACGCAGGAATCAGAGCTTACCACCAAGGCAGGAAAAAAAAACATACTAACGGCTTCAAAAAAGCATGTATAAGCTTCATTTGGACAGGGAATGTCTTTAAAACGAGTTTCATGGAGCTTCTTTCATGAATTTTGTGTCTTGGGTCAATTGGCATTATTTCAATTTTGATCTTATTTTGTTATTCACTTATTTATCTCTTTATATGGAATAGGTATGTATTTAGTTTTATTCTTCTGTTGATTTAAATCTTTCCATTATACCCTGACTTTTAAATAAAAAATCCTTATTCATGTCCGCAGTGGTGGAATTATTATTATCAGTTATTACACTCACTCATGCGTCTTATACACATGGGGTCTGTATTCAGATTGTTAGAGCTTTTGCCAGCTCAGCTGACGACCCGTAAGTTTAGAGTAATCATAGAGCCGGAGTTTTACTGCTTGAAACCTCTCGCTGTTGATGCAGCTGCAAACGAGTACCTGATTCACGCCGAGAAAGCTGAAAGGCGGCAGAAGGAGCCTTCCTTCACGCCCTGCCCCCAGACACTGTGAACCTCTCGCAATCTACTGCCGCTACAGCCATCAGACTGTAGGGCTTTTACCTTAACTTTTTTTTTTTTTACACCCACTCCCCATCTCTTTCCGAAACTCCAACTGTGATCTTGATGTACCTAAGAGGGAAAGCTCTCGTCACACGCCACAATCACTTCCTAGGAATCTTAAAGTCACCGTTATGCCCTCTTTTTGTTTAGCTTACCAATGGGCCCCACGAACCACTTCTGGCACCCGTCAAACGACGGAAGATGTCATGGTTTGGCCACGTCATTCGTCACAACACCCTCTCCAAAACCATCCTCCAGGGTACCGTTGAAGGAGGGCGCAGACGAGGACGGCAGAGAAAGAGCTGGTCTGAAAATATAAAGGACGGGACCAAAATGACCATGCCAAATCTCCTCACGGCAGCCACCAACAGAAGAGCCTGGACAGAAACGGCGGCTGCCTCATCACGTCCCCCCAACGACCCCAGCAGTCAGGGGAATGACTGACTGACCAATTGCCTTGCCTGTAAATGACTTAAAGGTCGAAACACGTTGCTTCTGTGGTGTCATTCTATATGTTCCATTCGTGTGGTGGTGAGGTGACCCCACTTTGGCAGTTGTTTGTCTGTGAAGGAAAAAATGTGTAGCATTCCTGAAATTCCAGTGATAGTTGTCTTGAGGAATCCTGTCACCTAAAAAGAAGAAGAAGAAAAGAAGAAGAAGAAGAAGTAGAAGGAACGAGGCAGATGAAGAGGAAAGTGTGAAGCACCAAAAAATGAAGAGGTGGATTTCGGCCTTAGGAAAAAAAAAATCACCGCCGTAGGTGCTCCATTGATCCGATAACTGATGCCACAAAAAAAGAGAGAGAGAGAGAGAGAGAGAGAGAGAGAGAGGAGAGAGAGAGAGAGAGAGAGGAGAGAGAGAGAGAGAGAGAGAGAGAGAGAGAGAGACCTCTGGTCTACTCGAAGGTCGTAGCAGCATGGATTATGTTTGCCTGACTTTGACACGGTTCGAGGCCCCGCTATCACCACCCTCCTCTCTCTCTTTCCTCGTAGGTCTGTGTGTGTGTGGTGTGTGTGTGTGTGTGTGTGTGTGTGTGTGTGTGTGTATGTGTGTATGTGTGTGTGTATGTGTGTGTGTGAGTGTGTGTGCGTGTACGTGTGCGTGTGTGTGTGTGTGTGTGTGTGTGTGTGTGTGTGTGTGTGTGTGTGTGTGCGCGCGCGCGCGCGCGCGCGCAGGCTCGCGCGTGTGTGTTTACGAATGCGTGCGGGCGCGCGCTCGTGTGAATATGTGCGTGCGTTCGTGCGTGCGCACGTGTGTGTGTGTGTGTGTGTGTGTGTGTGTGTGTGTGTGTGTGTGTGTGTGTGTGTGTGTGTGTGTGTGTGCGCGCGCGTGTGTGTGTGTGTGTGCGCGCGCGCGCGTGTGTGCGTGCGTGCGTGCGTGCGTGTGTGTGTGTGTGTGTGTTGTGCGTGGATGTATGGATCGATGAGTGGAGGGAGACAGGAGTAGCTTGACAAATATTACACCCTCCCACTCACCTCTATCTCTTAGGCCGTACTGTCGAAGGGTTAGAGAGAGAGAGAGAGAGAGAGAGAGAGAGAGAGAGAGAGAGAGAGAGAGAGAGAGAGAGAGGAGCTGGAGAGAGAGTGCGTGGTGGGAGGAAGAGTGCGTGGTGGGAGGAAGAAGATAATTTTGGCGCTATAGACGTCATTCTGTGGCAAAGCGTGAGTGAGGAAGTGGGGGATAGGTAAGTGTGGTCTGGTTATGTATCGTGTGGGATGGAGGTTGGGCTGGCTAGCCAAACCTCAAATCACAGCACGTCAAAGATGACATTTGAAGCAATGCTGAGAACACCAAAATTCGTAAGACACCAAACACTTATGAGGACAAAGCATGCTTTACCATTCACGATGCTGTCAAACAATGCTCTTTTCCAGAATCAAAACGAAAATTACACTAGTAACTCTCTCTCTCTCTCTCTCTCTCTCTCTCTCTCTCTCTCTCTCTCTCTCTCTCTCTCTCTCTCAGAATTTACCATCGACTGACGATCTCAGGACACGACAAGCTATAAAGCACACAGCCCTTGTCTAAATTCACATTCTAGAACTTCACGATCTTGAAACTAACTGCTGACACGACCAAAAAAACACACGACCGTTACAATTCCGTGTCTGCTAAAATTATCATTCAAAAAAAAAAAGAAAAAAAAAAAAAAAAAAAAAAAAAAAAAGGGGGGGGGGGGGGGGGGGGGGGGGGAGAGAGAAGCTGTGACGGCTCTGGTGGATCGCATTTTAAAAAGCCTCGTTTCCACTCCACATCCATTTTGCGTCGAGTATGAGGAGATAAGTGATTGATCTTTCTTCGTTTTCATTGTCTTGAACGTTGCTTGTCTTGCCCGAAGAAGACCGAAGAGGTCGAAACGCGTCGTGTTTCGTCTTGAGACGAATGAGACTATAAACCGAGGTTCCGTGTGTGAACGCACGCATAACATCTTGCACACACGTAAAATCCCATCACCAACATTCGGAAGAGTAGGCCAGTTTGGCCGTTGGTATGGATGGATGACACGTACACACATAGCATGCACCCTGAGTGAGAAATGGAAAGAATGAAGGAAGTAAGGAAAATGAGTGAACGATATTGAACGATACTGACTGGATGACACGGGAAACGACTGAATGAAGCCCCAACTGGCAGCTCTTCAGTCGGCACTACCCAGGTAGGCAGCCCGTTGTGTAAACGAGTGTTGATTGTAAAGCGCTTAGAGCTTGGCGTCTAGCCGAGAATAGGCGCTATATAAGTATTCATTATCATTATCATTATCATTGTTATTTGTTTGTCTCTTTCGTTCGGCGGAATAGTAAGTTTTCTTTTAAGTTCGCATTTCAAAAGCAAAATCATGGGTAATGAGCCTCAAAAGAGTGCAAGGTAAGGTGTAAGAACGATTCCTTTATAAAACAAAAGGCATTTCTTTCATTGCATGTGGTTCTTTTAAACTAAACGAAAACCAAACAGCCAGGGCCTTCGGGGGAACACAGACCCTTGGCAACGTTGTACGAATCTTGGATCCGCCTTTTCATCCAGATCCGCACCCAAACGTACAGCCACAAATAAACGACTACAAACGTTTCTCTTAAACATCTGCGAGCAAGATCTAGTTGCAAAATGAGGCGACTGCAGGCGGAGATCTAAACAAATTTTAAAGGTTAGTGATAGCCGCCAAAAAAGTGTAGAGAAACGAAGCACAAGACAAAACACGACGCGTTTCCACCTCTTAGGTCTTCTTCAGACAAGATACAGAACACTCAGGACAACGAAAATAACGAGCAATCACTTATCTTCATTTACTTCAGCGCAAGATGGGCGTTGAGTGAATGACTGCTCGTTCCTTTTCGTTGTCCTGAGCGTTTTGTATCTTGCCTGAACAAGACCTAAGAGGTCGAAACGCGTCGTGTTTTGTCTTGTGATTTGTTTGTCTACGTTTTTTTTTTCTTTTCTTTTTTTCTTTTTTTTTTTTTTTTTTTTTTAGGCGGTGTGTGCTATCACTAACATTTAAAATCTGTGTGAGCAAGTCAATTCAGCAGTGGAAAGAAAATGCCATCCCTGCCTGGTTGAGTCATGGTAGCTACTTCCCCCTTTTTTATATTAAAGGATAGGGAAAAAACACGAAATGTCAACGCTTACATCACTAGAAAGTTTAAAACTCCGTATGAATGTCAACAGTTATCTATTCGTTAACGGTGACGTCACGGTGTTTACGGTCAGTGGAAATGTGCAATAATCTTGTTACAGGGACACTAGACCCGCTCTCTAATCCAGACCCACCTCTTGTTACAGGGACACCCAGACCCGCACCCTCATCCAGACCCACCTCTTGTTACAGGGACACTAGACCCGCATCCTCATCCAGACCTACCTCTTGTTACAGGGACACCAGACCCACACCCTCATCCAGACCCACCTCTTGTTACAGGGACACTAGACCCGCTCCCTAATCCACACCCACCTCTTGTTACAGGGATACTAGACCCGCTACCTAATCCACACCCACCTCTTGTTACAGGGACACTAGACCCGCTACCTAGTCCAGACCCACCTCTTGTTTCAGGGACACTAGACCCGCACCCTCATCCACACCCACCTCTTGTTACAGGGACACTAGACCTGCTCCCTAATCCACACCCACCTCTTGTTACAGGGACACTAGACCCGCTCCCTAATCCACACCACCTCTTGTTACAGGGACACTAGACCCGCTCCCTAAGACAGACCCACCTCTTGTTACAGGGACATTAGACCCGCTCCCTAATACAGACCCACCTCTTGTTACAGGGACACTAGACCCGCTCCCTGATCCACACCCACCTCTTGTTACAGGGACACTAGACCTGCTCCCTAATCCACACCCACCTCTTGTTACAGGGACACTAGACCCGCTCCCTAAGACAGACCCACCTCTTGTTACAGGGACATTAGACCCGCTCCCTAATCCACACCCACCTCTTGTTACAGGGACATTAGACCCGCTCCCTAATCCAGACCCACCTCTTGTTACAGGGACACTAGACCCGCTCCCTAAGACAAACCCACCTCTTGTTACAGGGACACTAGACCCCCGCTCCCTAATCCCACACCCACCTCTTGTTACAGGGACACTAGACCCGCTCCCTAATCCAGACCCACCTCTTGTTACAGGGACACTAGACCCGCTCCCTAATCCAGACCCCACCTCTTGTTACAGGGACATTAGACCCGCTCCCTAATCCAGACCCACCTCTTGTTACAGGGACACTAGACCCGCTCCCTAAGACTGACCCACCTCTTGTTACAGGGACATTAGACCCGCTCCCTAATCCACACACCACCTC
Source organism: Conus betulinus (assembly GCA_016801955.1). Classification (NCBI taxonomy): domain Eukaryota; kingdom Metazoa; phylum Mollusca; class Gastropoda; order Neogastropoda; family Conidae; genus Conus; species Conus betulinus. The sequence continues at coordinate 901,209 of JADBJO010000113.1, forward strand.
TTTACAGGGACACTAGACCCGCTCCCTAAGACTGACCCACCTCTTGTTACAGGGACATTAGACCCGCTCCCTAATCCAGACCCACCTCTTGTTACAGGGACACTAGACCCGCTCCCTAATCCAGACCCACCTCTTGTTACAGGGACATTAGACCCGCTCCCTAATCCAGACCCACCTCTTGTTACAGGGACACTAGACCCGCTCCCTAATCCAGACCCACCTCTTGTTACGGGACACTAGACCCGCTCCCTAATCCAGACCCACCTCTTGTTACAGGGACACTAGACCCGCTCCCTAATCCAGACCCACCTCTTGGATCTGCACCAATGTTAACTGGGTAGTCCTTGGGCCACGCATATTCTTTTTCTTCACCAACTTTCAGTAAAGTCGATACAACTTTTGCGTGACCTTGCTAACAGACGGACAAACAAATAAACAGACAGATGATGAGGGGGGGAGGAGATAACCTTGGTGCAAGAGAAAATACCGCCACAGGAAATAAGAATAAGAAAAAAACTAAGAAGACGGAGGTTACAAAAATACATAAAAACCACAGAGACCAATAAACAAAGCACAGCGAGGCCAAGGCTGCCTTCGGCTCGTGCTGCCTGTTCCCAGCGTGTCTATGGTCTTCAAACGAACGACCAAACATTAACCATGAACACACCAACCAGGCATTAAAAATATGAACTGCAAGGAACTTCTACTGCTTAGCTGTGTATGTGTGACTACGCAAAAGTGTATAAACTTGGGACATTTCCTAGCCGGATGACAGTTCATAATGTTCTCAGTGCAACGTCGGAACACCTGTGAAAGACAACTGATGTTGGTTAAATACACGCGCAGACGCACCCACGCACGAAACACACACACACACACACACACACACACACACACACACACACACACACACACACACACACGACCATAAGCGGCTCGTGAAGCGTTTTTTTTAGATGTACATTTTGATAACGCACTCTTTCTTACTTCGATTTTCTTTCTTCCCCTACTCTAACGTTTTTCCACATATAAACATTTGCCAAGTCACCTCACCACAGGAGACACTATACAGCTGCCGAGTCTCTTCCGTGGTGTTCAGTGGCGCATGTTCTGGTCCAGGCATACGCAGGACACCACCCACTAAGCCCCCTAAGCAATAACTGCTTAGGCTCGGAGCCGGCGCGAGTGAGCTCTCCCTCTGGAGGGCGCCACCACGTCCGCTTTAACGACAGCCTCCATGACTTGCTAATACAGGTGACCCTAACAGAATCAAACCAAGGGCATACACATGTGGGGGTAATCAATACGGAGGCCACCATGAGAACAGGGTATAAAGGGCTATTTGTGTGTGTGTTTTAATTCAATGCTGACTTATGAGAAACAGGATGAAGGATACGATGCTATGGATTTCCAGTTTGGTCTTTCTGGTCTGAGACTGCATAACAGGGCTGTACTCTACACTTACTATCATCGTATATCCCGGCGTCAACAGGCCCGACAAATACAGACACCTGCAGTGCTGATCAGGTAATTTGAGCAACACTCTCAGAGACGCATCCATTAAATGGATGAAACTCGACTGTGTGGCTCCAGCCTTCCCAGTTGAGTCCTGAGCAAGTTCAACTCTGGGTAGGACACGGCCTGGGCAAAAAATCTTAAATATGAATAGTTCTGATGGGAATCGAACCCACGACCTCTCAATCGGGCAAACGCGATGCTAACCACTTCGCTTACTGCGGCTGGTAGGCTCGAAGATTTCCTCTCACACAAACTATTCTTCTTCAGTTATTTCACTTTCTTGTGCCCTTTATTTCACTACAGCGGCTGGTAGGCTCAAAGATTTCCTCTCACACAAACTATTAAGTATTTCACTTTCTTGTGCCATTTATTTCACTACAATGCTTTCTTTTCATTTCCTTCTCTACCCTCCGTTGGCTCATCGGGATGTCATTGGATTTTGTGCTTGTGGCCTTGGTGGCGAGAACGCCACAGGGCTATATAGGTGGTGTACCTCCATTTGATACAAAGGGCGGATCAACAAGATTTACCTAGCTCCACCAACGAGTCCCAGTAATGGCATGGGAGTCGACTCTGCACAGGCAATAAAAATGATTCTGGTTTCAAAAGAAGACTTTGACCGTCTCCGTAAGGTGTTGGTGAAGGGTTCAATTTTCATAGTTAAGGAAAGCTTTCCCTTCTTTTTTTTTTAATTCCATTTTCTTTCTTTCTCCCAGGCCTTTTTTCCCTCTCTATAAGTCTGCACTCAGTCACTTTCTTCAAACCAGAGGACTTCATGGTTTGTACTATTCTTCCAAACTCATTTGTTCACTGTACATCCATCCATCCATCCATCTAAGTGTGCGCGCTTCCGCGCGCTCACGTGTGTGTGTGTGTGTGTGTGTGTGTGTGTGTGTGTGTGTGTGTGTGTGTGTGTGTGTGTGTGTGTGTGTGTGTGTGTCTTCTTTATTAACTCAAAAGGACTAACTAGATTTTTAGCGTCCTGTTTGAGCTCAGTGTCCATTCCAACTGTTGGAATGTAATGCCACATAAGAAAAGGAGAGAGAGAGGGAGGAGAGAGAGAGAGAGAGAGAGAGAGAGAGAGAGAGAGAGAGAGAGAGAGAGAGAGAGAGAGACAGACAGACAGACAGACAGACAGACAGAGGCAGAGACAGACACACAGACAGACAGACAGAGAAAGAGAAAGACCGAGGAAGTGCCGTTTTTCCCCAGAGCAGAACAAACAAAATACAAAAAAATCGTCCATCGGAACATAACTTGCATTCCAACACAATGGACTGAATATTGCATATTGGACTGAATATTACTGCAGTAACTGATTTATCAATGTGAGCTTGACCAAATAATTTTGAATATAAGACACCTTTTTACGATTCCCACATAATTTGTTCCATGAAAGTCTCTCATTTCCTTAAATATGTCCATTCCATTTTTGTCATCCCCTATGAGTAAGCATTCGACAAAATACCCTAAGAAAAAACCTCTTGCGGTATATCCACCTTGATTTAACCTTGCCAATGAAAAATAATTTGAAAAAAGAATCCCACGAGTCCCTAAGCTATGTACTTTGATCTCTTGAATTAACATAACTTTTCACGTGCTGCGGGTGGCCTCTTATCATCCATTTTAAGATTAGATAGCAACTTTAGAACAGTGACCAATGCTGTTGTTGTCCTTGCTTTTATTTTTTCCTTTCAGGGTAGACACCATGCGAAGAACTCTCTTCATTATCATTCTTTCTCTCTCCGTATTCATTCTTGCCCCCCCCCCCCCCCCCCCCCCCCCCCCCCCCCCCTCTCCCCCCCTCTCCCTCCTCCTCAGTCCCAATCTCTCAAATCCCCGGGTTCTCTCCGACGATCTGAGGAACCCCACGGGGACGGGACGGCTGCAGGCAGAGTGGGCAAGGCCTTGTTGTGAATCACCCGACTCGGCACAAAACACAGACACGCGGTCCTGGGGGTGACAACCGGCAGAGGGACAATAAACTTCACAGGTCCGGGTTAGCCACCCACCCTGCAGCTGAGCTGCACGACCACCCAGCCCACAACCATTTGGCAGGTACCCGTCCCTCTCCTGCCCCTGGCCGCCACTGCACCCGCAGCTCTGATTCAGTCCCCCACTTGCTTAGTAAGCGCTCTCGCTGCAATGTGTCAAGCCAAGGTTATGGTGCCGACAACGATGTCTTACCCCCCCCCCCCCCCCCTGTCTCTGGTACCGACGACAAAATCTCTCTCCCTCCATCCCTCCCTCCGTCCCTCTCTCTCTCTCTCTCTCTCTCCAAAGTAGTGGTACATACGGGTGACAGAATATCTCCCCTTTCTTTTCGCTGTCTCTGCTAGAACCGGTGACGATGAGTCAGATCGTACCAGACAAACTGAATGTTCATGGCTCTTCAGCCTTCGTGTCGTGCGCACCCAGCTACTGGGAAAGTGGTGTGTGTGTGTGTGTGTGTGTGTGTGTGTGTGTGTGTGTGTGTGTGTGTGTGTATGTGTGTGTGTGTGTGTGTGTGTGTGTGTGTGTGTGTGTGTGTGTGTGTGTGTGTGTGTGTGTGTGTATGCGTGCGAATGTGTGTGTGTGTGTGTGCGAACATGTGTGTGTGTGTGTGTGTGTGTGTGTGTGTGTGTGTGTGTGTGTGTGTGTGTGTGTGTGTGTGTGTGTGTGTGTGTGTGTGTGTGTGTGGTGTGTGTGTGTGTGTGTGTGCATGCGTGCGAACATGTGTGTGTGTGTGTGTGTGTGTGTGTGGTGTGTGCGTATGCGTGAGTGCGTGCATATGTGTGTGTGTGTGTGTGTGTGTGTGTGTGTGTGTGTGTGTGTGTGTGTGTGTGTGTGTGTGTGCATGAGTGTTTATGCTCTTTCTAGAGTGTTATATGTATGTGAAATGCATCAGAATGTTTTTCTTGATTTTCAAAGAAAAATATCTGTGAATAAAATACTACCACCTTTGTGCTGTATCACGTGAATTATGCTGGAAACTGAGCACATGAATAGCATTATTCCAATAAAGTCAGGCTGTCAGCAGTCCTGCAGGCCATCAATTAAACAGTAACAAAGTGAGCTCCACGAAACAGGAGAAAAAAAGGCATAATTCCGTTACAGGTGGTCTATCGACGTCTCTTAGTCACGACTAACTCCAGTGAGTCAGTTCTGTCACATTCTGAGAAGAAAATGATTTGGGTGAAAGGGGAGGGGGCGAGAGTCTGAGATACTAAGAAAATCACTTTTGTTCTGTTTACAAGAAAATCGACTGTGTAAGATTTCTACCGACCTGATCTATTGGTTTCGATGGTCGATTCCAGGAAGTGTGTGACGTGTGATAAATGGACTGACTGACAGATAGGCAAGCAGGGTGTCTCAATATGGAGAGTTGTTTGGATGGGGAACCTGTCACTGTCATGACCAAGCCCCTCCCAATGATCTCACTCTGCTGCCTTTGTCATGAACAGAGGGTACAAAGTCTGTAAGTCCGTTCCATCTCCATCGCTCCAGTGACTCGCCCTGTCGGCGCCATTCTGTCTGGGAACTGCAGGCGATTCGGTTTCACTTCAGTCTTCAGAATGGGTCACCACGTTACAGCTTTAAATAACTCGGTGTGTGTGTGTGTGTGTGTGTGTGTGTGTGTGTGTGTGTGTGTGTGTGCGCGCGCGCGCGCGCGCGCGAGCGCGCGCGCGAGCGCGTGCATGCGCGCGCGCACTCGTGATTGTATGTGCATGTGACTGGCATGTTGCACGCATCTGACGTGCGTGCGCGCGCGCGCGCGCGCGCGTGTGTGTGTGTGTGTGTGTGCGTGTGTGAGTTTGTGTGCACATGCGCGCGCAAATGCGTGCGTGCGCGCGCGCACGCGCGCCTGTGTGTGTATGTGTGTGCACAGTTATGTTTGTGTGCAAGTGTGTGCCTGCATGCTTGCGTGCATGCGTGCGCGTGTGTGTGTAAGGGTGTGTGTGTAAGGGTGTGTGCGCATGTAAATGTGTGAGTGCGCATGCGTGCCTACATGTGGAATGCATGTGTGTGTGTGTGTGTGTGTGTGTGTGTGTGTGTGTGTGTGTGTGTGTGTGTGTGTGTGTGTGTGTGAGAGAGAGAGAGAGAGAGAGAGAGAGAGTTTGTACATGCGCGCAAATGCGTGCGTGCGCGCACACACGCGCGCCTGTGTGTGTATGTGTGCGCACAATTATGTTTGTGTGCAAGTGTGTGCCTGCGTGCGTGCGTGCATGCGTGTGTGTGTGTGTGTGTAAGGGTGTGTGTGTAAGGGTGTGTGCGCATGTAAATGTGTGAGTGCGCATGCGTGCCTACATGTGGAATGCATGTGTGCAAAGTGTGTGTGTGCATATGTGCATGTGTGTGTGTGTGTGTGTGTGTGTGTGTGTGTGTGTGTGTGTGTGTGTGTGTGTGTGTGTCCGGCTATGGGCTGTCTCATTCCAAGGAATGAGGGTACATTTCAGAGATCAGAGGAATCAATATCAGAGGTGTCAGCGACCCTTTAGCATCGTCAGGTAACGCCCACCTCACGGCCAGTCCACTAACGATGTTAATGCGTTATTGCGAGGCATGGTGCGCTGCTCCTCACAGAACTGCACAAGTTATGTCTTCACATCACCTTTCTTTACCCCCCCCCCTCCCCCTCCCTCCCCAGTGTTTTGCTGCTCTCTATTGACATATCTTTGTTTACTCATCAACGTGGACCCCACCTCCTCCCCAACCCTCTCCGAGAACCATTTGGTATCTGGTTACACCATGACTTGTTTTGCAAGGACTACGACGTCTTGAAGTGGCCGAGGTGTGCGGCTCCACACTTGAGCAAGTCGTCCAGCAGAGCGACACTCGGGAGGTGTTTCAGCCGTAACACTGAGGAACCTTCTCTGAAGGTTAGGTGAAATCTTGTAACGCTCTTTCGCAGGTGGCAACCTGGTTAAGCAGGCGATTTGCTGTGCGGAGTGGAGTAATAATACTTCAGTGATGGTCCCATTATGTTGCCTTTAACAACGGGTGGCGGTGGAGGGGAGGGGTGTCTTCGCTAAGACTCTTTGTATGTCCATGCAGATTGAGATGGAGATCTTCTTGTGTGGTACACATTTGGCGTCCATCACTTTGAAACAGGCGTTCGGTTTAAAATAAAAGGTGCTCGAAAGAATCTTTTTATCTTAATTATCGTTTTCAGCTTCTTTCTCTACACCTTTAAACCTGTACTACAGGACTGTCTTTTCGCACCAAAGGCATGAAAATTGCAACAACAACAAAAGGCCTGCAAGTGCAGGCAGTTGAAGTCACGTTAAAAAAACTTCACAGATGTTTTAATATCCACACCTTCAGAGGTTTGATATACTGTCCTCATGAATTCTTTCCCTGGAGTGATCCTAGTCGCCCCTGGCACAACATCTGCACCTACCATCTTTACTGAGTCATTTCATATGTGGACAAAGTATTCCTAGCCCTGAAACTTTGCTCCCTGTGGATACTCAGCTGCCGTACGATTTTAGATTTCTTGCACAGAGGGAATTGGGGACAGGTTGAAGGTACATGAATTCCAATGAGCAGCAGGGCTTAGATAAGAACAGAGATTGTAACCATTTGTAACCATGTTTCAACTGGGTTGGTTTCACGCTGATATTTGGATTAGACGATGATCTCAGAAAACGATCAGAAGCGTAAGGATGGATAAGTTCTTCAATGTTTTGTGGATCATCACTGTTCAGATGAGAACATCAAATGGAATTTTGAATATTTTACTGACATTTTAATGTTTGTTACTCGTTTTATGTGTATGTTTACTTACACATATCTTCTTGTTCACTTTAATATGTTTCATTCATTAGTTTTTGTACCTTTCCTACTCTACACCATACTCAATGTACTGTTGGGAATGACAATGAACACACTGGGGCTCTTTTGTCTGTGAAAATAGCGCACCAACGTGTGCGTGTTTTTTACCTTCAATACGTCGAAAACATGGCTCAACAAAAGCCATCTCTGACACATACAAAATCACCAATCAAATGAATACAGAACTATCTCAAATTGGACACAATTCTGTGTCAATTTTTATATTAAGTGTATAGTTG
>JADBJO010000113.1:913779-923779 GCA_016801955.1 Conus betulinus
AAAACACCGTGTCATGTAAAGACAGACCTTTCTCTGCGTGGAAATATTCACTCATAGGGAGTGAAAATAGTTCAGTGTCACGGGTAAAAGCATTGCACACACTTTGAGCAAGTCCTTACTATTATGTTATACAGTCTTTGTTTTGTTTTTTTTCTTTTTTTGAATGATGTATTTTGAATGATCGATGCGTTACTGATATCACAATCCTTATTGCATACTCTCGGAGTAGTAGTCAGATTTTTATGTGGATCCAAAGCTTAAGTTCAGGCATTATAGATTATGTATATTATGTGAGAGATACTGAGTAGAGATAAACAGTTATTTCTGTTTTAATGTTGTCGTCTGATATCATCTAAGATGAAGAAACGTTAAATGAAACCATGGAACTGTATTCATTTTTAGCCTTTTCTATTTCACTATAAGTCATGACAACAGACACCATTGCTGTGGCTGCAGCCATCTTTTTCTATCATTGTTTGTGAGAACACAGCTACTAATCATGCTGTAAACTGAAACATCTACACAAGACCTGACTGCAAAGTTCTCGCTGTTTCTCTTCCAAACACTTTCAAAATACACTCCATTAAGATCACATTTAAATGAACATACAATTTTAATTCTAAAATCCTTATGGCTCTGTTGCCTACACAACTATTTTAGTCATTTGAATGCATATGGGAATAGCAGCGAACGAGTGGATGGCATCCTGGTCAGGTGAATTTAACTGTCTGTCGGCGCTAAATAGCACGGGGTAATAATGGCGCAGGGACGACAATCCCCAAATTCATTTTCAATCATACAGACACATGAGCGTGCGAAACAGTTTCAGTCTTGAAATGTGTAGGGATGTCAGAATGTAAAACACGTCCAGCCAGACACCACAAATAGGTACATGCACCAAATCGCTATATAATCTATGTTAACGTTTTGAAGCACAGCAAAATGTTTAGACATTTTGAGAATTGAACTGACTGTAGCTTACATTGAGTAGCCTCCAGCCATCACTTCGCTTGTTTTCAAATGGAATCGTCCATTGCGTATTGATAAAAGAACAACGGCACTACTGACGACAGATTTTAGCCCATAGAATTTCCAGATGAAAGAAACCTTTATGTGTGCTCCTCCTTTATAGTATTTCAAGATAAACTTCAGCCAACGGTTTGAGAGGGATGGTTCTCCCGCCTCAGCATACAGGCTATAAACAGGGATGATGTGGAATGCACCCAGACAGAGCCAAATGGTGGATGGAATCTAGAGTTTTCAGGCATGAAGGTCTGGCCGAGCCGTAAACTACACACCCATACTCTATCTTGGAGTGAATCAGAGCCCTGTAAAGATGGAGTAGAGTTTTCTTATTAGCACCCCAATCCGTGTGTGCCACAACTCTCATAATATTTGGTGCTTTCTGACAAGCAGTTTTTAAGTGTTGGATGTGACTCTTAAAGTTCAGTTTTTGATTAAAAAAAACGAACCCCCCTCAGACATTTTGGCTCCCTTCACAGCTCGAATGGTGGATTTGTCCAGACGAATTTCAGGATCGGCAAAGAACTGACGAAAATGGTGAAAATGGATGCAGTGTTTAGGTGCTTGAAAAGGTAAACCCGTTTTCCTCGGCCTACTGTCGGATCTTATGCACACAAAGTTGGAGCCGACGCTGTATGCTGTCATAAGAGGATCCATCTGCGTAGAGTGCGAAGTCATCAACAAACTGGGAGGACTCGGAACCCCGGTCAATTGAATTGACAATCTCGTTAATTCTGATGCTGAACAGAGCAGGAGAAAGAATGCTCCTTTGAAGTACACCCAACTCCTATCCATGGATGTTATACAGCGTGGTGCCAAAACAGACTTGGAACTGCCGCTCAGCCTGAAAGTTTTTAACAAATAATGCCAGATGACCACAAAAACTAAGTTTATGAAGATCCATAGGAATTCCATATTTCCAAGTGGTATCATAGGCTTTATTGCCGATGGTGCTTTCAAGACGGACTAAAATTAATGGTCAACAGCAGAGTGGTACTTCCGGAACACACACTGTTCATTGGCCAAGAAGCCATCGGTTTCCGGCTTCCACATCAGTCGACAGTTGACCATTTTTTCCATTTGTTTGCAGAGGCAGCTGGTCGCAGCTACTGGACGCTAATTTGAAGGGTTGGTAAGGTCTTTTCCAGGCTTACGAATTGGAATGATCAGGGCTTTTTGCTAGGAGGGCGAAAAGCACTCTGTGGTAAAGACACGGTTGTAGAATTTCAGAGGATCTCTGGGATATGTTTTAAAAGCTGATAATGAATTTCATCCAGGTGAGGAGCTGAATCGTTGCAGATTTACAGAGCTGATTTCAGTTCATCATTGAAAATAGTACGCTGTACACTGCAGAGTTGTCTGAAGTGAAGTTATATGATGATTTTTACCTTATTGTTTGTTTAAAAAAAAAAAAAAACAGTGGATTTACCTGAGGAGTACGAGTTCAGTTGAATGATGGATGCCAGCGGGTTGGGCAACACAGTTTGTTTGTCAGTTATCACAACATCGGCAAGTTTCAGGTGATGAATTGATGGGTTGATCTTCTTCCCTTTGATTTTCTTCATGACGTTCCAGACCTTTTTCTTTGATGTTTGGATGTCAGCTTGGCGCTGGACTCTCCAACACTGACGTTTACTGATTTCATAAGAGTGTCCCGTTTTAGCTGGCAGGTTTTTTGATGGGCTATAGCGTTTGGAGCTGAAAGCCTCTGAAACGTTCGACGTAGAGCCCGTTTGCGTTGTCTTGTAATTTGTTGGCAGTAAGAATCAACGTGTTTGGGGCAATTGGAGTTTATTGGAAGATATTTGAGTATTGGTTTTTGCATACTTAATCAAAGTGTTAGCGATTCTGCTGGTGTTGACTTTGAAGATGTCAGTTTCCTGGAGCTCCTTTGAAATATTTGCAAAAATTAAAAAGAAAAAAAGATTCCAAATGGCCTTTTTACACTTAAGGTGTTGTGAAACAGAGGTGTTTTCAGTGTTAGCGTAACGGGAAAATGGACACTCCATGCAGACAGACAGACAGACAGACAGACAGACACACACACACACACACACACACACACACACACACACACACACACACACACACACACACACACACCATTCGCTCCCTCGCATCCCATCCACTTGTACAAAAACTCAAGAACGTAAATACGCACTACAACACCAAATCAGACCATTAGAGGGTAACAACAACAGACGTGCGCGAGCGTGCGCGCGCGCTCACACACACACACACACACACACACACGCACAAACACACACACACACACAAAGAGAGAGAGAGAGAGAGAGAGAGAGAGAGAGAGAGAGAGAGGGGGGAGACCTGGAATATGTGTCAAGGCCTTCCACTGCACTACTGTTCAAGGTTGGAAGCAGCAGACAACCAAGCAAACATCGTAAAAGTAAGTGAAACGGGGTGGGGGGGGGGGGGGGGGGGGGGGGGGGGTGGCTGTCCCCTCACCCCAGTGTGTGTCGCGTGGGTTGCAAACGAGCTGCTTACGCCAGTCAACAGTCATTAAGGGAAATCACACAGAATCCCATTTTCTGGGCAGACATCCGACACAGCAGGGATACAGCTGGCTTCATTCATTCGAGGATAAACTCTATGTGAAGGAAGAATAAAAAGGCATTGTTGAATCAAAACGTTCTCAGACACCATTAATCTGAGACTCAGTGGGGAGGATGGTTGAGGATGGGGATGTGGTGGTTGTGGGGATGGAGCAGGGTGCTCCTGGTGCCAATCACTGTTATGAAAAAAATGTCTGCTGATGACGATCACTCGTCAAGTTATCTCTAGTCACGAAGGAAGAATGTGAAGAACGTTTTAATCGTTCCATGGGTACAGGATGGGAGGGAATGAATTCCGATGTTCCCTCGTTCCTTCTCATGTCCCTCCTCCCGCCCTCTGTTCACTCTCTCTCCTTGTTTCCCTTCCCCCTCTCACTCTGTGTGCGTGTGTACGCGCGCGCGCGCGCGCATATGTGTGTGTGTGTGTGTGTGTGTGTGTGTGTGTGTGTGTGTGTGTATGTGTGTGTGCGTGTGTGTGTGTGTGCGCGCGCGCACACACACACACACATACACATAGACTCACACCGACACACACGCCAGTGCACATGCACATATACAAGCAGAGGTGTGCGAACACATAACAATATACAAGTGCGCGTGAAAACACACACACACACACACACACACACACACACACACACACACACACACACACACACACACACACACATGACACAGAGAGAGAGAGAGAGAGAGAGAGAGAGAGAGAGAGAGAGAGACAGAGACAGACAGACAACGTGTCTAATGGTGTTTTTGCTCCATTAACCATAAGCATACATGACTGAACCGCTGCAGGCCACAGACTAAAATTAATATGTCAAGGTCTTGAATAAGAATTAAGTTACTTGTACGCAGGCACAACTGGATGGTTCTCAGAATTACTGTCGTGTCTGACCCCTCTTCGATTCTTTCCTACGCCCTTCAAGATACGTGCTAGGTGGTTCCAGCCATTTGATTAAAGAAAAGGAATGGGACTATTTTGGAGCCCAGCAAACTTATGTGGTTACGGGGAAGTTATAAGGGCTGAAAACTGATTGGTAATGGCGTGGTTCGTGTACGAACAGGTTGTGAACGATTTCATCAATTGGGATCCCTAAAAACAAGCGAAATGATGGCTGGAGTTTTTCATTGTGAACTACATTCAGTTCAAAAATGTCTCAAAATTTCTGCTGTGCCTCAGAACGCTCACATGGACTTTGTAGCATTTTGGTGCATGTTCCTGTAATTGGCGTGTGGCAGGAGGGCACTCTTGACATCCATACACATTTGAAGACTGTGTGAACCCTTTTCGCGGGTGGCTGTATCTGTATTATGTAGTAGTGACTGAAAGTGAATTTGGATGTTGGTGTCCCTGTGCCATTATCATCCTTTGCTATGGTGTCCCTGTGCCATTATCATCCTTTGCTATCCACTTCCAACACCTAAATTCACCTGACTGGAATGGCATCCAATCGTTTGTTGCTGTTTCCATCTGCATTTAAATGCATGGAATATCTAAGTAGATTAAGGAGACGAAAGGATTTTCAATGAAAATGTTGTGTTCATTGGAATGCTATATGACAGGAGTGTGTTCTCATTTTAATGATAATTGGTCAACTGACGACCACACAGGATCGTACTAATTAAGCATGAATAACAGCTGACCAGGAGGATAGACACATTCTTTGGCCGGACAGGTGTCCTGTTTGAAAGTTTTTGGGAAAAGAAATCATGGAAATACTGCAGTAATTTGCTTCCTCCTTCTTTAGCTCTTGTTTCAGTTTCTGTCTGCAGTCACCCCACTTTGAAACCAAAAGAGACATCACAGTTAGGTGTTTAAGTATGCTTCAGCCTACAGCAGGATTGGTAGCTGTGCATTCACAAATGACAATTCAAAAGACAGTTAAAAAACATCAAAATGGCATCTGTTCACATGGAAAACGGCATGACTTTCAATAGAATGGAAAGCACTCTTTACAATGGGCGCAGCTCCATGGTTTGATTTAACGTTATACCATCTTAGATGGTATTAGACGGAAAGGAACATTTCAGTAAGAAATAACTGTTTACCTCTGTTTGATAATGTTCACATGTATATATATATATATATATATATATATATATATATATATATATATATATATATATATATATATATTACAAACCCTTTGAACTCAAATTTTGGATTCTTCTGACAGTCTTATTACTTCACATAGAGCAGTAATGGTTGCGACATCAGTAATTCATTGACTATACAAAATATATTCTTCACTTTAAAAAAAAAAGGAAAAAAAAAAGAAAATAGAAAAGAAAAAATACAGGATCACACAACACTATGTTTGCACACAGTTTGTCCAGTGCATTTGTTTCTGCTATCAGTCAATGAAATTGCTTGTGGTTTTGCCAAACACAGAAACGTCTGTCCGTACATGACCCATGCACAAGAGTGTTTGCCACACAAGGAGACGCCCAGCCTCATCTATATGAAGGGCACGGATCCCCCCATGGGGACCTCCCTTGTCGCCTGTAAGTTAATGAGACTGGGGGTGAAATTTATCTACTCCTGTACCCCACTCGAGCTGGTTGGTGTGTTCAGCTTCACATGTAAAACAGAGGTACACCATTTCATGTAACCTTCAGCGTGGGCCACAGTGTTAGCCGTTGACACCTCGTGGGTTTGCTTTTTCTGCTCAGGTGGACTTGGAGAGGTGGAGGTGCTTAGCTTTTCACCTCAGGACGGAGTGGGGCTGTCAGCGAGGAGAATGGATCACACTGCCCGTGACTACAGATGCTGTGCCACCTGGCTCTTTGTCGCTGTTCTTTTATGCACATCAAAAGAAATGTGGTTTGAAAGACAATGACAACTTTAATAATTTGATGATAATGACAATCATAATAATGATGGCAGTGCTTGAAAAATGTGCATCACAGGAACAGTATAATTGACCATGCACTTGTCAGAGCTGACTTTCGTTGAGTCGGCACAGCCTTTTAAACTTGAATAAAGTCAGACAAATACAAAGACAAACAATCTAATAGTGGGGGGAAAAAACAAGCGCAGGCCAACAACTAAATTGTCTTCATAGTAATGACTTGGCAAAACTTTGAACTTAAGGGGGGGGGGGGGGGGGGGGGGGGGGGGGGGGGGGGGCAGCAGGAGGTTGAAGATGTAAAAACTGGGAAAATGAAATTAAGAAAATATGAAAACTCTTCACTGGCTGCATAAGGGAACCATCGCAATCCCTTTTAAAGGCAGATATATTTGTATTGCCTGCTCCGAGGCCTTTCGTCCGCTGGGTCGGGAAACTCATCAGGGAGACACGGCTGGCTGTATCTGCGCTCCTGGCGTCAAATAGAGACACACCACAGTCCATAATACCGTGGTGTTCTCACCACCAAGGGTGCAAAAAAGAATCCAATAGCACCCCCGAAGCAGCCAGCGAAGAGTAGTAAAGGAAACCAAACGAAAGTGTGGGGAGGAAAAAAAGTAACTTTTATTCAAGACTGGCACAGCCTTTTAAACTTGAATAAAGTCAGACAAATACAAAGACAAACAATCTAATAGTGGGACTACCCCACTTGTTTACTGTTTATTGTTTACTGTTCCCTGCCTCATTTCATTTCCAATTTCGTTTGATTAAATCGAGGTTATTTGTATTTGTTTCTGTCTGTCTTTGTGTTTGTCTTTTGATCTCCCTTGCATCTTTGGGTGGATCCTCAAGCGTAGGCTCAAAGATTGCCCCCTACATTTTTATACTATTTGCATAATATCTGTAGTTTTTCAGCAACTTTTTTTCCTCCCCACACTTTCGTTTGGTTTCCTTTACTACTCTTCGCTGGCTGCTTCGGGGGTGCTATTGGATTCTTTTTTGCACCTTGGTGGTGAGAAAACACCACGGTATTATGGACTGTGGTGTGTCTCTATTTGACGCCAGGAGCGCAGATACAGCCAGCCGTGTCTCCCTGATGAGTTTCCGACCCAGCGGACGAAAGGCCTCGGAGCAGGCAATACAAATTATCTGCCTTTAAAAGGGATTGCGATGGTTCCTTATGCAGCCAGTGAAGAGTTTTCATATTTTCTTAATTTCATGTCCCAGTTTTTACATCTTCAACCTCCCCCCCCCCCCCCCCCCCCCCCCCCCCCCCCCCCCCCTTAAGTTCAAAGTTTTGCCAAGTCATTACTATGAAGACAATTTAGTTGTTGGCCTGCGCTTGTTTCCCCCACTATTAGATTGTTTGTCTTTGTATTTGTCTGACTTTATTCTCGTCCAGTCCAACAATTGATACACTGTCCTGCTGCTTCGAATTCACTCGTCCGTGACCTGCCCACACTTACCTTTTCCGAGAGATTAAGAAGAAAAATTCCCTGTTTTAAGACATACAGCGTTTGTCTCACTTATCACTTAAGTCTAGAATTGTACATTCTGGAGCATACGTGCGTACGGTGTGTGTGTGTGTGTGTGCGCGCGAGTGAGTGAGTGTGTGTGCGTGCATGCGTGTCTTTGTGTGTGAGTGTTTGTGTTTAATTATTAGGTAATCTGTTCTTGAAAATGTTGCTAATGCTGACATAGTTTTGTTACTACAGAAAATGAACATTGTCAGTCTGCAGGTGTGGTATTCTGACATCAGTTAGTTTCAGTTTTCGTTGAAGATACTTTCATAGCAAAAGAACAATGTTATGTATGTTTCTTCTTCGTCAGGCCTAAAAAAATAAAGACATGCTGAGTGTTAGTGAAGAAATGAAGAGACATGCTCTGCATGAATTACATTACATTCGACTGCGTGGTGCCAGTCTTTCTCTATGTATCCCAGAAAACTTGTGCCAAAAATCTTAATATAATCTTCAGGCCATGGGTAAAATTCAAGCTCACACCTTTGCAGTGACTGGTTTTTAACGCCAAGCAAGTATCCTAGGCAGCTGCTGTAGAGAACGATGCTGACAAAGATGTAGAGATAGACACATACAGAAACAAATATTTCAAAGACAAACCAGAAACTGTGGCAGTGTGATAATAAAAAAAAAAACAAAAGACAGAACAAAGGCTTGCTATGATTGAGACTTGATGCTTGGTTTCGAAACTCAAAAACAAAAAACAGAAATTGCCCATCTGCCATAGAGAAGCAACAGGTCTTGCAGTGGTGTTCCGTTATTTCCTTCATAGTCAGAGTATTTTGCATGTGATGAAGCTTGTGCAAAAGATTTATCAGTTCATCAGCGAGAGAACTGGTGCACTGAGGTTTTGATATGATGAAAGAAATGCAAACACGTCACTGTAATAATAAGGAAATACACATGAATCTGTCTCTTATTTCATAGCTGATACAAAAGATATGCAAAGTGTGGTTCTATGGACATCTATAGACAGGTACTGATCAGGAAAGTGCCTAGAAGTCTCCCTCTGTGGACATTTGGACATACTTTTTCGCATATTTTTCAAGTGTTTATTTCCATCCAAAACCCATCGGTTCTGACTTGGTAAAACTGGTATTTCTTGCCTGTTGTATCATTATGCCTGCTGCCTAACCGCACATGCGTCCGAAAAGCGGCACAAAGAGCAAAGCTACAGGGCTGAGAACACTTGGTCTACACATGAGATAAATCAGAAATGACAGAAGCTGCAGGTGTTGTGGAAAGGCAGTCTAAGAACCACTCCACGCGAAGAACTCAAGAGGACTGTATACCTGAATTCCAACAGTGTAGATATTAAAAGTTGTGTGAAGATTTTTTTGCTCTGACTTCAACCCTGTGTAAACTTGTAAATCTTCTGTTTCCTAGTTTCATAACTCTGGTGCAAAAAGACAGTCATATAGCATAGATTTTCAAAATAGCAAAGAAAGATACACACTGGAAATAACAACAAAAAAGATTAGTTGCAAGCACATTATTTAACTAAATGCCTGTTTCACAGTGATGGATGCCAAATAGTACAACACAAGAAGATCTCCATCTCAATCTGCATGGGCACACAAAGAGTTTAGTGCAGACCTCCCTTCTTAAAAGAAACATAATGGGGCCATCGTTGAAATTTATGAATTCCACTCCACACAGCAAATCACTTGCTTAGTCAAACTGCCACCTGTGAAAGAGGGTTACAAGATTTCACCTAACCTTCAGAGGAGATCCTTAATGTTACGGATCAAGACACGTCTGGGTCAAGTGTGGAGCCGCACACCTCGGCCACTTCAAGACGTAGCGAGACTGTCAGAGAGGAGAATGGATTGTGCTGTCGACGACCGCTCACAAGAGGTTTGTGGCCATCCTCTCTGAATCCAGCACGTTGCTGGACCATCAACGTCGACTATTAGATTCCTCTTGTTGTGCCACCCCATTCCTTAGACTTTTTTTGTCCTGTTCATAGCAAGAGTAAGGAGGGTGGAGTGAGGTAATGGGAACGTGGTGGTGATGGTGGCGATGCTAAGAGGAA
>JADBJO010000113.1:928779-936279 GCA_016801955.1 Conus betulinus
TACAGTCACCCTGCTTTGAAACCAAAGGGAAAACAAAGAAAGTTAAGTCTGGTTTAGTATGCTTCAGTTTACAGCTGGACTGGTAGCTGTGTATTCGTAAACAATGGTATAAAAAGATGGTTGGAATCGCGACAAGGTCGTTTGTTCACATGGAAACAGCATGACTTTTCAATTAAGAGAGAAATATCGTACATAATGGATACAGTTCCTCGCTTTCATTTAAGGTCTCTCCATCTTAGATGGCATAAGACAATAAGCAAAAAAAAAAAAAAAAAAAAAAGAAATAAGTAATCATTTCCGTTCAATCATTCTCACATACATACATATAATTTACTATACAGATCTCGAACTCAAAATTGGATGCTCCTAGCAATCTGACTACATTATACTGAGCAATGATGGTTGCAACAGCAGTAATTCATTGATCATACGAAAATATATGTTTCATTCTTTTTTACACACACAAAACAGGGTAACACAAAACAATGTGTTTGCGCAGTTTGTCCAGTGCATTTTACTGCCAATCTGAACTGTTTCTACTACTTGTGAGTGAACATTAGCTTGTGGTTTTGTCACTAACCTCTACAGAAAAACGTCTGTGGGTACATGACCCATTCACAGAATGCTTGCCACACAAGGAGACGCCCAGCCTCATCTACATGGAGAGCATGGATCCCCCCATGAGGACCTCCCTTGTCGCCTGCAAGTTAATGAGACTGGGGGTTGAAATTTATCTACTCCTGTCCCCTGTTTCGGCTGGTTGGTGTGTTCCACTTCACATGTAAAACAGAGGTACACCATTTCATGTAACCTTCAGCGAGGGCCACAGTGTTAGCCGTCGGCACCTCGTGAGTGTACTTTTTCTGCTCAAGTGGACTTGGAGAGGCGAAGGTGCACAGCCTTTCACTTCAGGATGGAGTGGGGCTGTCAGCGAGAATGGATCACACTGTCGGTGATTACAGATACTGTGCCACCTGGTCCTTTTTCGCTGTTCTTGCACGTGCACCGAAAGAAATGTAGTTTGGAAAGACAATACCGATATTGATAGGTAAGATAATAAAGAAAATTGTAATGATCACAGTGATTAGGATGGAGTGGGGGCTGTCAGTGAGAAGAACGGATCACACTGCCGGAAACTGCAGACACTTTGCTACCCAATTGTTTGTTGCTGGTCTTGCACGTGGTAACAAAAGAAATGTGGTCTAGAAAAGACAATAACATAGATAATTGTGATACTAATGACGATTGTAATAATGATGATAATGGTAAAGAAAGTACATCATAGGAACTGAATGAATTTACCACAGACTTAGTATCAGGCTTGACAGAGACTAATGCCCAATTTTGAATAGATCTGTGTACATTTGATTGGTCTGATCGTATGCGTCAGAGCTGAGTTTTGCTGAGCTATGTTTTCAAAGTACTGAAGGAAAACCGAAAACACGCAGATGCATTACTTTCACTTGAACTTGAACTATACGATGCATGAGGTCTTCTATAAAGTCCTGTTCATCGATCCGTGTGGGTTATACAAGTAATATACTAATAACTTTGCATGCGTGGCTTATAGGCAAGACGGATTGTATTGGTCGAGTTTTTCTTCCTCCAGCAAGCATCCAGCCTACTCTTGAAAGTTTCTACAGAAGGTGCCAGGACCACTTCGTCTGGGAGACTGTTCCATGTTTTGACGATTCTTTCACTGAAGAAATGTTTTTCTGGTGTAGTGGGTGTGGTGCATGGACAGTTTCATCACATTTCCTCTTGTACTTACATCCTCGGGAGTTTCAAGCTTAGGTTTTTCGGTCTTGTAGATTCTATGGACGTACTTAAAGGTATCAACCATATCCCCTCTGAGACGTCGGTGCTCCAAGCTGGGCAGCCCAAGTCGCTCTACTCTTGCAGAATATGGTAGTTCTCTGATTGATGAGATCAACTTTGTGGCTCAGCGCTGCACATCCTCTAGTTCTTTGCAGAGTGTTTTATGTCGGGGGTGCCACACAGTTTGTCCATACTCGAGGATAGGCCTTGCTAATGTCTTGTATAGCTGGATGAAGAGCTTGCAGTCCAAGAACTCAAAGGTTCTGCAGATAACGCCAATTACGCTGTTTGCTCTTGATGTGACGTTGGCAACGTGTTGCTTAAATTTGAGGTTGTTATCCACATGAACACCGAGATCCACCTACACCTCACTTTCTGCCAGGGGTATTTCTCTGCTGGTTCCGGTTTCAGCATCTGTGTACTTCATATGGTATGTTGCTTCTGATTTCCGTGTGCCAATTTTCATCATTTTGCATTTCTGTGGGTGGAGTCTCAGAAGCCAATCGTCCGATCTTTCTGAAGGCTATCTAGGTCCTGCTGGAGTAATGCAATTGATTCTTGGTCACTGCTTGCGACATATAACTTAGTGTCATCTGCAAATAATTTGACGGTGTTTTGTACATGTTTCGGTAGGTCATTGATGTAGATGACAAACAGGATTGGTCCTAGCTTGTGACTGCAGCCTCTTCAGAAAAAGTTCCATTAATTCTGACTCGTTGCTTTTGATCACCAAGGTAGGCTGTTATCCAGTTAAGTATTGGACCTTTTATTCCATGGGCTTCGACTTTGCTCAGCAAACGACGGTGCGGTAAGGTGTCGAAGACTTTTTGGAAGTCCATATACACAACATCAATGCTGCTGCCGGAGTCGATGAGTCTGGTCCAGTCATCGAGAGCTTCCAGTAGATTTGTCACACATGATTTCCCCTGAACGAACCGATGTTGCTCCTTACATAGTAGCTCATTGCATCGTAGATGATTCATTACTTGGTCCCTCAGAAGTGTCTCCATTACTTTGCACAGGATGCAGGTTAGGCTGAGAGGGCGATAATTGCCCGGTTGCTGTCGGCTTCCTTTCCCCTTGTAAATAGGGGTAACTGTGGCTTCTTTCCAGTCAGCTGGTATTTTCCCCATGGTCCAAAGTGAGACGGAGCTAGTGAGTCTGCAGCCTTGGCCAACATCAAGGAGTGTATTCTGTCAGAAAAATCGACCTTAGCGCATTCGTTGTAATTCCCAGCAGTACTGGTAAGTGCAGTGCAGACGAGGAAAGGTACAAAAACTAAGCAATGAAATTCATAAAAGTGGGCAATAAAATATGTGTAACTAAACTCACACTTCAGAAAGAGTAGTAAACATTTCTGAAAGACGGAAAATTCCATCTGACATTCTGATCTGAACAATGATTACCCACAATACATCACAGAACATGTCCATCCTTACACTTTCTGAAATTATCTTCCAATCCAAAATTCGGCGTAAAACCAGCCGTGTTCACATGGCCACACTCTCTATTCTTACCAGGGTCCTGCTGCTTGGAATTCACTTGTGTCTGCAAATGACCCACCCTCCTCTATCCCAAGCAATGTAATAAACAGCCTGTTCTAGACATACAGCGCTTGTCTCAGTTAGGACTAGAATGTGTGTGTGTGTGTGTGTGTGTGTGTGTGTGTGTGTGTGTGTGTGTGTGTGTGTACACGCGCATGCGTGCGCATGTGCATGTGTGTATGCGCGCGCGCGCGCGCGCGCGCGCGCGCGCGTGAGTGTGTGTGTGTGTGTGTTTCTATTTGTGCTAATGTTTGTGTTTAATTAAGTGATGTGTATTCAAGAATGGTGAGAAATGCTGTGATATATTTGTGACTGCAGAAAATTACAATTCTAATGTGCATGTGTACTGTTGTATCATCAGTCGGTTTCAGTCTTCGCTGACGATGCGGTCATAACAAAAGAACATCTCTGTGCGTGATGCTTCATGTTTGTCAGGCCTGATAAGTAAAGACACACATAGTGTTAGGACAGTAGTAGGCATCCTTCAGTCTCGGAAGACTAGGGAGTTGCGTACTAGGTGTCAATTCTGGTACAGCGACGAGTGTGGCTGGCCAGTCCGACGCGGGGAATGACAGTCCCTGTGGCAGAGGGCACAGGTGAAGTCTGACGCTGGTCTGTCTGCCTGGGCTGCAGCCTTTCTTCTCATTCTCTTTTCCCCGTGCTGCTGAGCGAGTGTCTCTTCAAACTTGGAGGTACCTTTCTGCACAGTTTGTCTCCAGGCTGACCGCTCGAGGGCTATTGCTTCCCAGTTGTTCTGGTCAATGTTCAAGGCTTTTAGGTCCCTCTTGCACACGTCTTTGAATCGCAGCAGTGGTCTGCCTGTGGGACGTTTTCCCTGCACAAGTTATCCATAGAGGAGGTCTTCAGGATCCGTCCGTCATCCATGCGCACGACATGGCCGAGCCAGCGCATACGTCTCTGTTTCAGCAGCGTGTACATGCTAGTGCATCTGGCTCTTTCCAGGACAGTGTTGTTTGGGACCTTGTCCTGCCAGGTGATGGTCAGAATGCGTCGGAGGCTATGCATATGAAAAGCATTGAGCTTTCGCTCTTGTCGGGCACGCAAAGTCCAAGACTCGCTGCCATACAGGAGGGTGCTCACGACGCAGGCTCTGTAGATCTGGATCTTTGTGTGCTCGGTCAGCTTGCTGTTGTTCCATGATTTCTTTGTCAGTCTGGTCATGATGGCAGCTGCCTTGCCGATGCGCCTGTTGAGTTCTGCGTCAAGTGAGAGGGTGTCTGAGATATTTGTCTGAGATTGTGTTAGGACATAAAGACACATTCTTTGCAAGAATTATATTATGTTCCACTGAATGGTGCCAGCTTTTCTCTGTTAATGCATTCTAGAAAACTTGGCTCTGAGAAAGAGTCAGCACCGAAATAATCTTCAGGCCATGGATTAAAGTCGAACTGACGCCATTCCAGTCACCAATTTTTAGCTCCGAGCAACAGTCCTAAGCAGCTGCCGTAGACAGAGATTTTGAAAAAGGTAAACGCCTACAGACACGACTTCTGTTTCAAAGACAGCCAAGAAACTGTGGCAGTCAGATGGTGACAAACTGATCAGAACACACAAAGAAGTTTTCCTCTGTGGACATCAGGACACCATTTTGGTTTTTTCGGTTTTTTTCGTATTTTTTTCAAGCCTTCATCCCCCCCCCCCCCCCCTCCCCACTGGTTCTGCTTTCTTAAAACTGATCTTTTTCACCGTTGTATTCAACATGTTTACTGCCTTCCTGTACCTGCATTACAAAATGCAGCACCCGAATTTCCATAAAGAGCAAAGCTACAAGGTTAAGAACATTTGATCAACACACGAAATGACTCAGTAATGACAGAAACAGCACACGTTGTGTAAAACAAAGCAAAGTATGAGTATAGTATAGCTGAGCTCTGAAGGTGTAGATATTAAAAGTTTTGTGAAGTTTCCTTGATCTGACCTTAACTGCCCAAACTTGTAAATCTTGCTATTTTCATGAGCTGGTGCAAAAAAAAATCCTTAAGCACAGATTTTAGAAAGAGTAAGGAAGTTACAAGCCAAAAAAACAATGATGAAGGAAAAAGGTTAGCCACAAGCACCTTTTTTTTCTTAACCGAACGCCTGTTTCAAAGTGACGGACGCCAAATGTATACCACACAAGAAGATCCCCATCTCAATCTGCATGGACAGACAAAGAGTCTAGCAAAAACCTCCCTTGTTAAAAGCAACGTAATGGGACCATCGTTGAAGTTTATGAACTCCACTCCACACAGCAAATCACCTGCTTAACCAGAGTGCCACCTGTGAAAGTGCGTTACAAGATTTCACCTAACCTTCAGAGGTGGTCTTTTAACGTTACGGCCCGAACACACCTCCTGCTCTGGACGACTGGGTCAAGTGTAGAGCCGCACACCTCGGCCACCTCAAGACGTAGCGAGACTGTCGGAGAGGAGAACGGATTGCGCTGTGAACGACCGCTCACGAGGGGTTCACCTGGTGGCCATCCAATCTGAATCCAGGGCGTCGCTGCACCATCAATGTCGGCTGTTAGATTCCTCTTGTTGTGCCATCCAGTCCCTCTGCCTCCCTAGGTCCTTTTCACAGCAAGAGTAAGGACGGTGAGGTGGGATTGGGAGAAAAAGGGTAGAGGGACATGCATACAACGAAACACAATAGTGGTCCACACATATCTAAATTCACAGTGGAGGACTGGTGGAGTGTAGATTAGGCAAAATGCAAGGAATCCTAAGCCTGTAAGTTCGGGTCTGGCTGTTTTTTAACCTTCTCCTCTCTGCTAGGACCTAACTGCTGGTGTTCTTGTCGATACAAGAAATCGAGTTCCGCACGTGCTGCAGGCACCTAGTTCATGTAAACTCACGGAGGGATACATAGCTGTCTGTGACGGGGTGGGTTGGGTCACGTTGAAAAGTAAACACAGACATGTAAAGAGAGTGTAGACATCGCTGGGGGAAGAACAGGTGAACAAAGCTGATGTGATGAAAGGAAGCATGCAGTGCTGTGTGAAGCAAGAACGCTCTCTCTCTCTCTCTCTCTCTCTCTCTCTCTCTCTCTCTCTCTCTCTCTCTCTCTCTCTCTCTCTCTCTCTCTCTCTCCCTCCCAGTGTAGGCGTACACGCATGTATATGTGTATGCGTGCATCATTTAGTGGACAGGCCATCAGGTGGGCGTTATCTGACAAAGCTATGTGGTCGCTGACACCACTGAGATCGATTCCTTTGCTCTCTGTAATCTACCCACATTCCTTGAGCTGAACAGCGCATTGCTGATTTATTAAAGTCGCCCAGACCACACACGAAACACACAGACACAGACACAAACACACACACACACGCACACAGAGGCATACACACACACACAGGAATGCACGCATACACATATACATGCGTGTACGCCTACACTGGGAGGGGAGAGAGAGAGAGAGAGAGAGAGAGAGAGAGAGAGAGAGAGAGAGAGAGAGAGAGAGAGAGAGAGAGAGAGAGAGAGAGAGAGACAGACAGACAGATAGACAGACAGACAGAGAGAGAATAAAATTTCGGAGCGCGAGAGACATCGGAAAAGAGAGAGAGGGAAGGAAAAGAGAGCCAAGAGAAAGGGAGGGAAGTGTTGAAAGAGGGGAACAAGAGGAGGACAGAAGCACTGACAGATTTTTAAAAATCTAGACAGAAATCGATATTTTCAACACTGATCTTCGGCGTCTACAAAGAGTAACATAACGATCCTCCAATGAAAGATGCTTCAAAACAGGACCGAACGAATACGCTGCATGCGTTTCCTTTGGCCTGGTGTTACTTACACTAGTAATGTCATGTCGGCTGGTGGACATACGGTCCTTTTTGTCCACATGGTCAGGTAGTCCTTGACAACAAAACGCTTTTCAACTGTGAAGCCAGACCAGATGTAACAGACTCCTGGAAAGTCCGGGGTCTTCAGGTAGGTTCAGTGTCGACCCTCATCCTCCGCAGTATGGCCGATAGTGATGAGCTTCGCAGACCGGCACCAACACGGCCCGTGAGGCGCTCTCTGGCGCCCTGACACTTCACAAAGTCTAGCGCACCACAAGCCCCAAACCAATACGAGGATAAAACCGCGCTGTTGCTATGACCACCATCCCAGAAAGGCAATGCTTACAATAGGCCGTC
>JADBJO010000113.1:941279-943779 GCA_016801955.1 Conus betulinus
CCCAGCATACACTGATCCTGCAAGTAACTGTGTTGATTCTGATGAAAAATCCGCTGAACTGTTTACTGATCATTTTGATGACAGACAGCCTCTTACACACAAATAAACATATATACGAGTTCGGAAGCGCACCTACCTTTTCACAAAGACACCCACGAGTGCATGCGCATGCCCACAGACTGTTTACATACGCATACAAAGGACAAATACACAAAAAACGCCGCGCGCGCACACACACACACAGACATACTCACACAGACACACACACACGCACGCACGCACGCGCGCGCGCGCGCACACACACACACACACACACACACACACACACACACTGTCTCCCTGTCTGTCTGTCTCTCTCTCTATACACACACACACACACACACACACACACACACACACACACACACACACACACACACACCTGCGATCGAACAAAAACCACCTAAAACAAAACAGAAAGCTATTTACCCGCAAACCACAGAAGATGACAAAAACAAAACCTTGAACAGAATGACCAGAATGAGGGGTAGGAAGAGAAGGGAAGAGAAGCGGGTAAGGTGGCGAAGGTGAAGGAGAGAACGAGACACGGGGAAGAGGGAAGGAGGGAAGGGGAAGAGAAAAAATCAGGATGAGAGAGAGAGAGAGAGAGAGAGAGAGAGAGAGAGAGAGAGAGAGAGAGAGAGAGAGAGAGAGAGAGAGAGAGAGCGAGAGAGATAGAGGGAGGGAGGGAGAGGGAGTAAAAAGGAAGGAAGGACTTGTTTCTCTCCTATATTCGCCGTTGTCTCATAGCGCGGTAAACACTCCGTGGCTCACTGTAAACACACAAGCGGCTGCTGCTGCAGCTGCTGCAAGTCTTCTGCAGTCGTGGGCCAGCTGGGAAGCCTCATCTGTCGGGCCTGGCCATCAGCCTGTGAACGACAGGCCGCTATCGGGGGTGCAGTGGAGAGGGTTTACATCATTTTCGTAAACGTCCGACACCCTGGTGACGCACATGGACTTCAACGGTAAAACGGCTTCTGGCTGATTGCCAAGGTATATGTATAACGAAAGAAAGTCTCCAGCTGTCTATGTACGCATGCGCTAACATGTGCGCGCACACTCACGCGCACTCGTATACATAAACACACTTGCGCACGCGCGAGCGAGCGCGTACACACACAAATCGTATGTGCAGCCCTATGCACGCACGTCCAAAAACCATTCACACACACACACACACGCACACGCACGCACGCACGCACGCACGCACGCACGCACACACACACACACACACACACACACACACACACACACAGAGGATGGGAGAGAGAACTCAGAACATTTTATTTGACTGGCCACAGGCCCATATCAAAGTGAGTGAATTAGGTCAAAATAGATCGGTACAAACCACTCTTAACGAAAACTGAGCTGAATGGTGTTCAAAGTTAACAAAGACATTCATGAAGCAACTGCAGCATTAGTTATTCCGTTCCTAACAGCCACTGCTCTGTAAATGAAATTCCCAACACTCGTAATAGTAGTCTCAATAGAACAGGCTAGCAGCATGGACATTTTGAATAGAGAAGGGTGTTTGTAATATTTAGCTGGAATCAACTGAAGGCGCAACTTCTCGTACAAAAGACAACCAGTAGAAAATGAAGCTCAGTTTCCGGTGCTTCCTTACAGTGAGGACAGAAAATGTCATGGTTTCTACTGCAGTTAGTATATCGTAAAAAGTGGCATCGTAAAGGCGACATTCCTAACCAGAACCTTGAAAGTAACCTGCGGATGTTAACATGTTTAATTACATAGAGGTAGGGACTTCGAACGAGAGACTGGTTATATGACCGATAAACATCGTACAACTCATGCAATTCAATAGCTGAATGCCAGTCTTGGATGTAACAATACTTAAACGTTTCTTAAATTCTACAATAAAAGCTTTCACATTACCAACACTTTGCATTTCCCATACAATTCCAAATCCTAATCTATAAAGAACATAGCAAACATGAGCCGTCCAGGTAATATAATTTTGATTCTGCAGATGCAGCAACATATAGGCTTTCTTCGGGAGTCTGTTATTATCCATACAGCAACATGATGCCAAAATCTGATACATTTTGCATAAATATTAACATAAAGAGGTATCTTCCAGATTCGCCGTACACTAAATGCCTAGGAGCTTTTGGACTTACACCCACATGCACCAGCAGCATGCAAGCCCATCAACTTCATGGGACGGCATCCAGTGTTTTAACCTAGACCCCACACCCCCACCCCCAACACATACCACAACAACATTTCTTAGTTCTTGTGGATTTTTCTCCCCGACTAACTACTGAAGTCCGTACGAAGTGTCTTTCAAATGTGCATCTGCTAGTTTCTATACAAGTTCTCGATAGCCGTGTTCATTTAAAATTCCTGTTTTCTACTTCACCGAGTGCTCGTTCTTTAAACACTTTCGTAAATACAGGAATGTCTTTTAGCTTGTTTGGAAGTGCTTCTCATCAGCAGATAA
>JADBJO010000113.1:948779-951279 GCA_016801955.1 Conus betulinus
CTTTCCCACCTCTGTCTCTGTCTGCATCTCTGTGTCTGTCTGTCTGTCTGTCTTGTCACTTCTGTCCGACTCCCCAACATGTCATTGTTACATTTGTAAATCGTGGGCATTACGGTGAGTTACACTATTACATTTTTTTACTAGTTCTTTCTCTTAGCTTTGTTTTCCCATTTTGTAACTTTGTATTTTTGGTTTTCTTTCCGACGACGACGACGACGACGACGATGATGAAGATGTTGATGATGATGACATGATGAGAACGGCGACCGTGATGCATGTAATGATATATGAAACGACTGATAATGACGATGACCTTGCCCATCCCTGATTTGTTGTTGTCGTTGTCGTTGGTTGGTAGTGATGGTAATCTTCTTTTTCATTTACAGTACAGCCGGTGAGCGAACCACAACATGCTGTTTATTCAACGGTCTCGAATGACTTTCATTACCCAATGTATTCCTGTGCCATGAATAGAGAAGCTGTCTGCAAGAACGTGTCAGCTATTTACGATATGAATCTTCCCCCCAATGCCCGCATTGTCCACGACGGTAGGTCACAGCAGCGCCAAGTTTATCATGGGCGATGGGAGCAGCTGTGCCCCGGTGTCAGACATACCAGGCATGGTTCCTTTTCACCTTGCACTACTGCCGTGCGGTTGTCGGCATTTAGTACAGTCGTTTGGAAAGTCTGGTCTCCGGGAATCGGCGAACGTTCATAAAATGGCAGGGTACCGATATCAAATAGCCATTTCAACCCCAATTCAACCAGAGTAGTCCCTTCATCTCCACCTGGGTTCGTGGGGGAGAGAGAGAGAGAGAGAGAGAGAGAGAGAGACGACCAAGTCTACACTTCCCCTACAGTCTTCCTTCCACTGAGAACTCCCCCCTCCCCGCCCCCTTTATTATTCAAACCCGCAAACTGATCGACGGATCTTGCTGGCTTTTGTCGTCTGAGATTTTCTTTTCAAGGCTAAGAAATAAAAGTGCATTCAGCGGACAAAGACAGCCTATTCTGTCCCAATCATACCCGTATACAAAGCCATACACCCAGAAAATGGGAGACAAGGTATGTAGAGCGGTGAAGTGTGCGTGAACTGCCCATCTGATATTTTGACCCCGGGCGGTAAGTGTTGGATATGTTGTCATGTAGTATCGCCGTGGTGGGTACATAAAAGACATTCTCAAATGACGTTTACTAAATATCTTTCTATATTTATGTATGCATGTATTCATTTATTTATTTCATTATTATCATTCTTATTACTCTCATTATTATCATTATTACAATCAGCAGCAGCAGCAGCACCAGCACCACCATCATTTCCTTTTAATTCTTTCTGATATTCTGTAGCACTCCAGTGGCTCTACTCCCATTTTGTCAAGTCCGCCGTCCCCCATCCCCATCCCCTTTCCTCACTTCCAATCTCTTCTTTCCCCATCCACCCCTATCGCGTCTTCCTCAACATCTAACGATATATTATAGGCTCGTGATGTCCCGGTCATGACACAAGCAGTCTACAGACATTCACCGAGGGCTGGTCGCCACGGGGTCACCCCTGAAAGGAGACCGCACTCTGCAGCTCTGTCAGCTCCAGTGGTTCACTGACGCTTGCTCTATTTGCTTCGCCATGCTCATCGTGCACTGCCTCCCCTGCATACTGACGACAATGAATCCAGTACTACCATCACAGAGAGAGGAAAAGAATGGCCGCGTTCACTGTCCAACTCAACGTGTTGAGAATTTCGTGATGCCGGTGGACTTATCTCCCTCAATTTTCCTCCGATGGCTACCCCCCCCCCCCCCCCCCCCCCCCCCCCCTTCGATCACTACTTGGTAGGCGCTGATATTACACCAGAACGTAGCTCACCGACAGTTCTTATCTGTGTAGCTACAGTGTATGAGCTCCCTATCTGGAGTGGAGCCCACCACTTGGTCACTCCTCCCAAAATTGCTGACCCCTAATCATCACCCCAACCGGATTATCCACGAACTACCATCCCTAGGTCACTGCAACAGCTGTCCAAACACCGTGCCTTCACCAAGTCAATCCAGCCGAAGCCTCCACAAGCATACCGCACTAAATCACTCAAGACGATGGTCATCACAAACCTGGTGCTTCTAAAACATTCCAACAGTCTCCAAGAACCTGCCGCCACTGAGTCAAACAAAAGGATAGTCTCCACGAAGCTACCGCCACTAAATCATTCCAATGGGCGCCCACATGAACATGCCGCCACGAAAGCACCCATCGATAGTTCCCACGAATCTACAATATCCCTCCAATGACAGTCTCTACAAACTTCTTGTCACCAAGTCATTTCAACGACAGTCCTACAAACCAATCCCGCCCGTAAGTCACTCCAACGACAGTCCCCACAATTTAACCGACTCTCACACTGTTGTAATATACTGTGAGAACACACACTTGGAAGAGAAATTCATACAAAACGTGATGCCCTGTAGTGGAAAACACAGTCACCTTTATTCCATTATAATCGAC
>JADBJO010000113.1:956279-973779 GCA_016801955.1 Conus betulinus
TCTTAAGACGTACGCATGCAATCTTCCATTTTTTTTTGTAAAGAGTTATAAACGTGGGGACCTCTCTGGGACTTTGTATCAGGCTGTTGTTACTTGTATCCCGAAGGAAGAAAAAACCCAAACTGTTTATCACAAACTGGTGCCAAATATCTCTGTTAGGTAATTCACGTAAAATAGTGTCAGCATGAATCTTTAAACGCTTACAATGTGTTCTCCCAGGTATTATTCATAACTTCCAGACTGGATTCATTACAATACAAAAAATATTAGATTACCTAATGGTGTACTTTATGGTGTACAATGAATCTTAACTAAGCTTTTGATGGAGTGTTTTTTTTTCTTTTTCATTATTGAAAAAAAGTTCTAGTTTTCTTAAACATTTTCTATCATGGTTATAGTGGGTGCTGTAATTTTCTTTTTGTTAAAGAAAAATGCCTCATCATCTATATTTTAACGGTCAATGTCCGTGTTGGTTTAGAAGAATGAAAAGAGGTTAATGGCAGTATGACCCTATTTCATAATACTTATATTGAATCTGTGCATAAGTTCTTTCACTGATGCTGAAAAATTAAGAATGTAAAACGTATAACATTAGGAGAGGAATTTTTACGACCATGAGTTGTTGACGACACTACCATGTTTCTGGATGGCTCTCGTAGAAACCAATCGCTGAGGCATAAGTGCATTAGATTCCTTTTCAAGGATGTCTAGATTTAGGGGCAATAATAACAAAATACAAATAGTGATCTTAGGGAGAAGAAGGGATGATGGAGTGATGTTTATGACACATAAAATTTTTCACTGGGGTCCTGGCATCTAACGGATTCTAGAGATATACTTTTTCCGCCTGAGTGGACGAAATTTGCAATCTTTCCTATACTAGTAAATTAGATGCCATAAAAATAACTGGTTACTGGAGAAAGCTAGATATCACCCCGGTTGGAAACACAGTAACTATGCAAACACTACCACTATCTGATTTGGTCTTTCTTTTCTTTAACTCACTAGACCCTCTACGAGAACTTTAAAAAAAATGTCATATATCATTTTCTCTGGTGTGGGTAAAATCAACGACATCAAAAAGTCAACAGGTGTGATGAATTTTCTCTTGTGGCAACAACACAAAAGTCAGTTGGTCAAGAAGACTTAATCAGGAGTGCACCTCAGCCCGCTTAGTATATAAGTAACACCCTCTTTATAGCACAATACATAAATTTGAAAGAGAATATCCAAACGACACTATGCAACGAACTGATAATTTGGGGGGCATGACGTGGCAAAGCACTACAGAAAATTATGCAGCAAAATTCCGTGTTTACAGTTTTCTTGCTGAACATATACATTGTAATGCCACAATCTTAGAAGACAAAAGGCGATCTTTATGAAGGAGTGGGAGAATGCAAATGTTACTAAATTAAGGGGCAAGTGAAATTATTGCGCAAGCACAAGGACTTTTTCTATACAAAGGAATTATCCGGGCCTTAAAGCAACGTCAGCTCAAAACAGGTTCTACGCTTAATGCTTGTCGAAACGCTCCGTACAGTGGCGTGTGGCGCTGCAACTTAACAGGGAATTCTGCTTGGACGAATCTTCTCGCAGGAAAGCCTAAGATCTCACCTGCGGTTTTCAAATAAAGTGGCAACTTTATGGGCTAAACTGAATGGATCTTTCTCAAAGTGTACGAACATGAAAGCAAAGTTAGAACTACTGAGTCACCAAACGCGCAAGAACGAACAAATCACGAAACAGACACAGCGCGTTTCGACCTACTGGGTCTTCCTTGGGCAGGACAAACAATATTCAATACACTGAAAACAAAGAAAACTGTTTATCTCTGTTTGCATCGTTTCTAATGTTGTTTGTCTAGCCTAAAGACGACACAATGGGACGAAACGCCTTGTGTCTGTGCGGCGATATTTTTGTTCCTTCGTCTGATGGGTCACTAGTAAGTACCACTTTGCTTTGAGGTTTCGGTTTCCGACTGCGATCAGCCCGCTTTGAAACCAACCTAAGTGTATAAAGACAATTGCTGGTGTCCAGCGCAGCTTGTTTTGCTTTCTTCCCCCCCCCCCCCCCCCCCCCCCCCTTTTTTTTTTTTTTCCCCTAGAATTCTTTCAACTGGTAAATATTCATCACTGTGTAACATAATACATTCTCCGTTATTAAATTCTGTGCACAGGAAGTAGAAAACACTCCTCACTTCATTTTTTTGTTTGTTTGTTTGTTTTGTTTTGCCACAATGTCCAACGTTTCGTGGTGTTCTTTGATAACGTTACGAAGATTATTACGATTTGGGAAAAGAGTGCATTTGAAGAAAAAAAAATAACTATGGATCTTAAAAGTAACAGATCAACAGATTCAATGTTACTCTTCGCCAAACATTTCATTAATGAATGCAAATTCCACAGTGTAGAGCTTCAGTCAAAGCCATTTTTATGTCAACGCAAACACAGACATGAAATAAAAGAAAATATACTTTTTCTAACAAGTATAAAAACAGGATACACTTGAACAGCTATCGCACACACACACACACACACACACACACACACACACACACACATATATATATATATATATATATATATATATATATATATATATATATATATATACTAGTCACATAAAGTTAAGCACAGGCCTTTGCACACAGGGGGTTGATTCATCCGTTCAAAAAACATTTTTTTTTTTTTGTTTATGCGGCAACCAATGATGGAATCTCACACAGCAGTGTGTAATCCAGCCTGTGTCAACTGGTAGTGCGCACGGGGGGTCTTGGTGACCTCGTTACCGCGCGGGATAAAAAGTGCAAAGTTGCGTTAACTGTGCCTGTTTTGCATCAAGCTTGCTGGCGACACAAGATGTGTAAAATGAAAAATTCTTTTTTCCCGTGCAAGAGCAGTCTCTCAAGTGAGTTTTATGCCCCTTCTTTTGGCTGTTTAAGCGCGGGGTTGGTTACTGTCAGCCCTTTTCTCACCATGCCACCACGAAGAAAACTTAGCACCTTTGACAAAACCAGGGCGATTGCGTGGATACAAGATGGCATTGCAAAGGCTGAAGTGGCGCGACGACTTGGTGTGCATCATTCAGTTATTGTTAGACTGAATCAGCGTTTTTAGGGCGACCAACAGCGTGAAGAGAGGCCACGGTCAGGTCGGCCTAGGCAGACTACTCCCAGAGAAGATCGTTTCATCATCGAGAGGCAGGCCCTATTGCAGCGGGATACCACTTCCACCAGCATCCAAAGGCAGCTTCGTATGGCAAATAACACCATCCTCAGCCGTCAAGCCATACGAAACCGTCTTCACCACACACACTTCGCCTCAGATCACGTCCGTCGCCCAGCTGTTCGACCACGACTGCTAGCAGCCCATAGGCTGGCTCGCCGAGCTTTCTGCCATCGTCATGTGAGATGGGAACCAACAACAGTGGTCCCAGGTCCTCTTTTCAGATGAGTCGCGGTTTAGTCTTGAACACAATGACGGCCGAACTAGAGTTTGGAGGCGTGTTGGTGAACGTTACATTGATGCAGCTGTTCGCCAGACCAGGGCCTTTGGGGGAGGATCTGTTATGGTATGGGGTGCCTTCAGCCTCCACCACAAGACACCACTCTACCATATTGATGGAAACCTCACAGGCATCCGCTATCGGGATGAAATCCTGGCGCCTTTCGTTGTTCCGACCATGCAACGGATAGGACCCATGGCAGTCTTCCAAGACGACAATGCTCGGCCACATAGGGCCCGGTGGCCGAAAACTTCATTGTGCAGGCCGGCATCAACAGGATGATCTTCCCGGCGTATAGTCCCCGACCTCAATCCCATCGAGCATATGTGGGATGAGTTGGGGAGACGTGTGAAGGAGAACCATCCACCTCCCAGAGACCGCCAGGATCTCTTCCAAATGCTGCAACTGGAATGGCAGAGAATCCCTCAGAGGGTCATCAGAACACTGGTCAACTCGATGAGGAGTCGCTGCGTGGAATGTCTCGCCAATGGCGGTGGCCACACCCACTATTGAAATGATTTTGTGAACTGAACAGATTTTGCGAACTTTGATTTCGACCCATCCTCTGTTTAATTGTCTGTAAATCAACAACCGTTCATTCGATCCCAATGAAATTCAATGTACGTTGGAACAAGATAATGAATAAATCTGTTCCCAATTTCAAAATCGTGGCTTTTATATATATATATATATATATATATATATAAATAAATCAGTGAAGAATATCCGATCTGTAAGAGTGCTCAATACCACTTGGGGTAGGGCTATGAATATTAAAACATGTTTTTCACCTGAGTCCCGCTACCATTGCTTTCATGCTATATATATGGTTTATAGCATGAAACCAATGGTAGCGGGACTCAGGTGAAAAACTTGTTTTATATATATATATATATATATATATATTTGTTCAGCATTATATATATATTTGTTCAGCATTATACACACACACACACACACACACACACACACACACACACACACACACACACACACACACACACACAAGGTATTAAAAGGAAGTTTTATTATAAACAGATGTTTATAATTTAGAAGTTTTATTTTAAACAGATGTTTATAATTTAGAAGTTTTATTTTAAACAGATGTTGCTCCCCAAGGGGTTGAGTACCTTTGAATCTTATTAGGCTTTTTAGCAGTATTTTTTAAATACACACACACATATATATATACACACACACAGAGGAACGTGCGTGTGTGCGCGCGCGTGTGTGTGTGTGTGTGTGCGTGCGTGCGTTCGCGTGTGTGTGTGTGTGTGTGTGTGTGTGTGTGTGTGTGTGTGTGTGTGCGCGTGCGTGCGTGTGTGCACGCGCGCGCGTGCGTGCGTGCGTGCGTGCGTGAGTGTGTTCCAAAATGTGGACCAGTATTGCGAGCATTTTTTTTTTCTCGCCGTGGTGGTGGTGGAGCCCTGTCCCCCAGTCTCAGGGCAGAATGGAATTCCATTGGCATTTATCGCCCTCCTCCTCGCCCTCCTTGGTTTCCCAGCCCTCCGGGAACTCCTGCTTGGCTGAGAGTAAAGATCACGATAATTCAGAGGACGAAGCAGTTTATGGTGCGTAGTTTAAAAAAAAAATGCCGGTGCGCAATTAGGCAAATATTCCTTCCTATCTGTAGTCTTTAAAGACAAGTTAATCGCGTTTGAGTTTACGATAAAGTGGACTTTAAGTGGAGAGAAGCTAAAGTGGAGGCTGGTGGTTGTGTACATTTTTTTAAGTCTGTCTGTCTGTGTGTCTGTCTCTTTCTGTGGATATAGATATGTATATAATACACACACACACACACACACACACACACACACACACACATATATATATATATATATATATATATATATATATATATATATATATATATATATGATACTATCTCTCTCTCTCGCACACACACACACACACACACACACACACACACACACACACACACACACACACACATACGTGTGTGTTGTGCGCGCGAGTTTGCGTGTGTGCATTTTTCACGTCTGGCAGACTTCTGTAAACTTCCCCGCAATGTGTTCCTATCAAGGGTTCCCTTCACCTGTTGTTTCACAGTAAAATGGTTCTTCCTGGCGTATCTTGTCTTGCCTTTCTACGGCAACAAACAACAAAAAGGAGATGGGAGGGAATGCAGTATGTGATCATCTCCTCCCACCCCCACCCCTCCCTCCCCTTCCACGGTCATCCCACTCCTCCCCAGGACACTTGAAGTGGGTGTGGACGTTAAACTTGAACGTAACAAACAGCCACTCCCCAACCCCAGCCCTAGTCCACCCACCCACCCACCCACCTACCAACGACCTCCAACAGGCAGAAACAGTCTTCTTGACACAGAAGAGTGGGATGAGACGGGCGAAGGAAGGGGATGGAGTGGTAAGGGGCTGGGGGAGGGAGGTGTGGGGGTGATCCCCGACAATAACACGAGATCCGGATATTTTGTGAAAGCTCGGAAGACGAAATAGGATGGAGGCTGAGACCTCTGGCTCACTCGCGAAGTGCTCCTCCAGATAAGGAGCGGCTATGGAGATCAGGTGTCCGTGGATAGGGAAACGCCGGACTTCAGCCTGTGTGTGTATGTGTGTGTGTGTGTGTGTGTGTGTGTGTGTGTGTGTGTGTGTGTGTGTGTTTTCAGACAGGGAGAGAGAGAGAGCGAGCGAGTGAGCGAGCGAGCGAGAGAGAGAGAGAGAGAGAGAGATTATTTTCCTTTAATTATTTTGTACTATTTGTATGCTAATGTGCGCCGTGAATATGTGTAGTCAATGTGTGTGTGTGTGTGTGTGTGTGTGTGTGTGTGTGTGTGTGTGTGCGTGTGTGTGTGTGTGTGTATGTGTGTGTGTGTGTGCAAATCTAAGAGCATGTGTACACTTTGGTTTTTCCAGACATCGATGAGTTCAACCGACAAACGTTACACACAACAAAGCAAACCAAACAAACAAGAGAAAACGAAAAAAAAACAATAACCCTATCTTTTAACGCCTGCCACTGAGACTTTCGGCAATCATACCACACGCATCACAGGCATTATCCAAAACCTTGCACTTCCATTCGGCCCAACCTTCACCCAATTAGATTTGTCATAGAAGCCCTCTTTAATGAGGATACAACCGTAACGTATTCACTCTTTATCATTCTTTTATACTAAGCCAACTACACAGGGCATTTCCAGAGCTGTCACCCCGCAGGCAACAGCAGTCCCGTCTTTACCCAAATTCCGAAAATAGTAAACAATAATGTCCAAATATAAAGAATTTAACAGCATAGCCATGATCCTGGTGTTCCTGGGATCCTGTGTTCGAATCTACGCCTGTCGTTTTCGTACAGAGGGATTTTTCCTGCGATGTTAGTACAAATTCTGACTCCATCTACCAAAACGTCCTTCGAATGAAAATGTAAACCGAGGCTCTGTGTGTGAACACACGCATAAATCTTACAGCACACGTTGAATTCCTTCACCAATTTTCGGAAAAGAAGTCCAGGTTGCCCGTTGGTATGGATGACATACATACATATATATATGTATATATATATATATATATATATATATATCCATCCAAAAGAAAAAAGACACAAGGACAACAAGCTGTCGTGGTTGTAAATGAAATTTTCGGCTTTATTTGCCTTCGTCAGCACATGACATCCTCCCTGAGTGCCCTGCAGGTAAGGTAGTGAGGGAAGAGACGTAAGAAGAATGAAAAAAAGGCAGTCAAAGAGATGGACACAGAAAAAAAATCACTCCTGATCTTCCAAAAGGCAAGGGATACAATTTTTATTTAGTGATCTTCCATTGCTTTTTTTCAGAGATTCCTTTGATGAATCTCCAAACTACGACACTGACAACGTCCTCTCTGTCAGCGGACTTAGCTTTCCTGCATTGGTATCAGTGGATTACAAGTCAGTGGTCGATAAATATTCGGTTTTTGGATGCGTTAAGCCTTGGCAGTTGACGCTTGAAGGTGATATAAAAGACTGCCCTGCACCCAAACAGTGGGCCCTCTCTCCAACACACACCCTCTCTGTCTGTCTCTCTGTCTGTCTGTCTCTGTCTGTCTGTCTGTCTGTCTCTCTCTCACTCACTCTCTCTCTCCCTCTCTCTTCCAGGCATTGATTGTCTTCTGTTCTTTTGTGTTAACCATTTCCTCTTTCTATTTATAGCGTTTATGCATGTCTACTTCCATTCTAGATTGTTTTGCTGATGTTGTTATTGCATTTTCTATATATTTCCCTTTATTGAGGGCCGGATGTAA
This sequence comes from Conus betulinus, assembly GCA_016801955.1. Classification (NCBI taxonomy): domain Eukaryota; kingdom Metazoa; phylum Mollusca; class Gastropoda; order Neogastropoda; family Conidae; genus Conus; species Conus betulinus. Next base: position 964,046 of record JADBJO010000113.1, read on the forward strand.
AAAAGCCATTTTGTGCTTATTCCGCTTTTTCCCTCATTAAAAAAGATTCGTTCGTTCGTTCGTTTCTCTCTCTCTCTCTCTCTGTGACCATCTCTCTCGTTTTCTTAATACACGTGTTTGTACAAGACCTTAGATTCCCGGCCAGGCTTGCTGTTGAGCCGATGACTGACATAGACCTTAATATCTTTGCCTGAGCAGACATGGATACTGTGGGTATTTGAGCAGACATTGGCACTGGCGGTGTAAAGATACTGGAGTGTACAAGGACACAGTGACACAGTTGGTGCAAGGGCAGACAATGATTATGCTGGTGTTTGAACACAGTGTAACACTATGGATGCATAATCAGATAGTGACATCGTGGGTGCATGAGCAGACTGTGACACTATGGATGTATGAGCAGTGACACTTGGGTGTATGAGCAGTGATATTATGGGTGTATGAGATGGTGACATTGTGGGTGTATGAGCAGACAGTGACACTATGGGTGTATGAGATGGTGACATTGTGGGTGTATGAGCAGACAGTGACACTATGGGTGTATGAGATGGTGACATTGTGGGTGTATGAGCAGACAGTGACACTATGGATGTATGAGATGGTGACATTGTGGGTGTATGAGCAGACAGTGACACTGTGGGTGTATGAGATGGTGACATTGTGGATGTATGAGCAGACAGTAACACTTTGGGTGTATGAGCAGTGACACTATGGATGTATGAGCAGACAGTGACACTATATGTGTATGAGCAGACAGTGACACTATGGGTGTATGAGCAGTGACACTATGGATGTATGAGCAGACAGTGACACTATGGGTGTATGAGCCGACAGTGACACTATGGATGTATGAGCAGACAGTGACACTATGGGTGTATGAGCAGTGACACTATAGATGTATGAGCAGACACTGACAATATGGGTGTATGAGCATTGACACTATGGGTGTATAAGCAGTGACACAATGGTGTATGAGCAGATAGCGACACTATGGGTGTATGAGCAGTGACACAATGGGTGTTTTGCGCAGATAGTGACACTATGGGTGTATGAGCAGACAGTGACACTGCGGATGTATGAGCAGACAGTGGCACTGCGGACAGAGTCACCACCTTGTCAGAGAAGCTGCAATCGGCTAAACATTAATCCCAGCCCACAGGCTGCTAAGCCAAGGGACACACGACCTCCCTTTTCCCGCACCTTCTCTATTTCTTTGTCACCCGCGTCACCTACATCTCTTTCTCTTTTTCACTCCCTTCTTCCACTATCGTTTCCAGTTCTTGAGCGAGAAGTTTGATCCTGGTCTGTCTAAAAACCAAGCTCCCTCGCTGCCTCCGCTACCCTCCATACCTCCCCCCCCCCCCCCCCTCTCTCTCTTCTCTCTCTCTCCTTAGTTTTTTTCAACTCCCACTCAGATATCCGTCTGCACCCAGGTTCGAATCAGTGGTATCCCGAAAAAGAACACCCGATCTGACACCTTGATGTGTTGAACTTGAAGGTTCAGTGTTTCCTCCCGGCACGTCCCTTTAGGGGTACCGCCACCACCCGACACCCCTAGAGGCGGGTCGAGTTCTCTTTGACTGGGGTGGGTGGGATTTAGGCTGGCCAGCATTTCCAAGACCCAGGACTAGGGACGTTTCGGGTTTACCTTCGTGCTGAGGCTTAAGTATTCTCTGACACGAGGAGTACGTGCTTAGTGCTGACAGTCGTCTTCTTTGTACATTACCTGACATTGTACGAGCCGAAGTTTTCCCTGCCATTTCCTTTTATTGCAGTCTTTCTCACTGAGTTTGGACCACCCCTCACGAATTCAAGGACTTCTCTGGAGGGATTATAACAGCTTGTTCTGTAGCTGGCTGTTCTACAAGCTGTTTAAGTTTTCACCGAATGCAAAGCCAGAAACTGATTTGTTTACTATCGTTTTTTCCATGACAGTAGTTCATAGGAGTTCCATGACAGGACGACTGGTCAATACTATTCAATAAGTTGTCTTACCAAGTATGGGAATATTCTATCCTCCCTTGTCCAGGTTGTCTTTTATGGTCTTCCGTACCTCCTACTTTCTTGCCTGTCTTTTGCAGCCAACACCCTGAAGAAAACAAAGACGGGTACATTATCAAATGAGACTACGACTGAGGAGAAAGGTGTGAGACAAGACAGCGTCTCACTTACTGCCCTGGGGACCTCTGCACTTTGTCACCCTGCTGTCCCAAGCTACCCTGATACAGTGTACCTGTTGTACCTCTCCTCCCCTGCACCTCCTGACAGTGCAGCAGGCTTCACAGCGCAGGCTTCCAAGGGTGGCGCAGGATTGCTCCCAGCTGGTTTGTTCGGCAGTTGAGGATAGTACTTCTCTGGGTCCCATCCGCATCTTCAGGTGATTTTTTTTTTCTCTTCTCTTGTCTTCCATATCTTGCCTGTCTTTTGCTCCCAACGCCCTGAAGAAAAGAAAGACGGTCACCTAATCAATGAGACGACGACTGAGGAGGAAGATGTGAGACAAGACAGCGTCTCACTTACTGCCCTGGGGACCTCTGCACTTTTGTCACCCTGCTGTCCCAAGCTACCCTGATACAGTGTACCTGTTGAACCTCTCCTCCCCTGCACCTCTTGATGGTATAGCAGCCTGGACATGCTTTTTCATATGAGTGTCAGGCCAATGGTGTCAAAAAAGGAGAAAACTCAGGATTCTGGTTTTGTGACAGTTTTCCCCTTTTTGTTCGGCAGCCATTTGTGATGCACATTCCCAAAGCAAAGAGCGTACATGAGAAAGGAGAGCGAGCCTAAGGAGAACAGAGTGGTGCGGTAGAAGATAAAGATCAAGAGGAACAGGGATGGTGGTGAGGGGGGGGGGGGGTCTTTTGTTACTCCCGTGGTGACTGTTCCCACCATTTGTTGGCTAGCTGAGCTGCTAAATCCGCTGCTTCGTGACTATGCATGCTAAACCTGGCTCCGGCCAGTAAAGGAATCTCTGGGGGACTGAATGGCACATCATTCCTTCCGTGCTCTGCAGCTGAACATGGTGATCGTGACAGTCGTATTTTAAATTCATCGAAAGAATGTGAAAAAATCGCACCTGCCGATTCCAGGCATATGTTTTGATGGATGGATGGATGGATGGAGAGAGAGAGAGAGAGAGAGAGAGAGAGAGAGAGAGAGAGAGAGAGAGAGAGAGAGAGACAGACAGACAGACAGACACAAAGACAGATACAGAGACAAAAAAAACAGAAAAATAGAGACAGAAACAAGAAAAAGAGAGAGAGAGAGAGAGAGAGAGAGAGAGAGAGAGAGAGAGAGAGAGAGAGAGAGAACGAATTAAGTAACAAAATATGAAACATGGGCAACAGAAGAGATACCCCAACAATTAAGAAACAGAGAAAGGAGAGCTGAGAATTGGGAAGGGGCAGCTTTCAAGCATTTTTTTTCAAAATCACACACACACACACACACACACACACACACACACACACACACACACACACACATATATATATATATATATATATATATACATAGCAGTCGTCAGGATGCAGGGGGCTTGTGCTGTCAGTGTTATATATAGCTTGCTGTTTTATTTCAGGTGTTACATGTGCTTCTCAGGTGTTGTTTTTTTTTTTTATTCTACTCGCTGATAGGAATTTCCACCTATGCCTGCAATTGTTAACCATTTCAGTTCTAATATTTAAAGTTGCTTATTGTGGTTTACATAATATTATGTATTTCTCTGTTAGACACAGGTTACATCTTTTTGAAATGTTATTGTACAGTGCTGCTCTTTTTAGGATTTTCCAAGGTATGTTGTAGTCTATATTTTTATCTTTGAGTTTCCAAATGTACTTACTTAGTTCTGTTTGGTTTTTGTATGTTTCTTTGTTGAATGATTGTTTGTGGTTTGCATATCTAGTTTTAAATTGATTTTCAGTGATCCTACGTAGGCTTCTTCTTCTGTATTCTCCGATGTCACAGTGGCTTGGTACACAATATTGTTGTAGAGGCATTTGTTGTTTAGAGGGCACTGTTCTTTTTTTGGTACAGTTACAAGATTTCCTTTCGTCACCCTCATTTTTCTCTGTACTGCTTTTCATTTTGTTTGTTGAATCAATGATGTTTTTAAGGGTCGGCATACATGAGTATGATAATTTGATGTTGTTTTTATTAAATATATTAAATAGTTTGTGTTCTTTTGGGAAAGATGGTGTTAAGATTTTAAAGAATTCTTTCCCTATATTTGTTTTGACTCTTCCATCATATGGTGGGTTAGACCATATGATTTTCCTTTTCCTGTTCTTCTTGTGTCTGTTTGTGTCATTATCTGGGTCGTATCGTAATTTTTAGTTGTAGCCACTTTTATACAACGCTTCTTGGTATTCAGCTGCAGCGTTATTGAATACTGTTTCATTACATGATAATTTGGATAGTCTTTTATTTATGCCTCTAGGCATTGTTTTCAGTATGGAATATGGATGATTACTTTTGATGTTTACATAAACAGGCGTATCGTTTTTTTTTTTTCTGTATGGTTTATATGTGTGTTGGTTGAGGTCTAACGTTATGTCTAAACAATTCACTATCTTTTTGTTAGCTTCTATGGTGATTTTTAAGTTTTGGTTATGGAATATTTTACACAATTCTTTTTTCTTATTCTTTATGTTCCTAGGGTTGTCATTCAGAGCGGCAAGGCTCTCCAAAAAAAAGAACAGTGCCCTCTAAACACAAATGCCTTTACAACAATATTGTGTACCAAGCCACTGTGACATCGGAGAATACAGAGGAAATATACGTAGGTATCACTGAAAATCAATTTAAAACTAGATATGCAAACCACAAACAATCATTCAACAAAGAAACATACAAAAACCAAACAGAACTAAGTACGTACATTTGGAAACTCAAAGATAAAAATATAGACTACAACATACCTTGGAAAATTCTAAAAAGAGCAGCGCCATACAGAAACATTTCAAAAAGATGTAACCTGTGTCTAACAGAGAAATACATAATATTATGTAAACCACAATAAGCAACTTTAAATATTAGAACTGAAATGGTTAACAATTGCAGGCATAGGTGGAAATTCCTATCAGCGAGTAGAAAAAAAAAAACACCTGAGAAGCTCATGTAACACCTGAAATAAAAACACAAGCTATATATAACACTGACAGCACAAGCCCCCTGCATCCTGACGACTGCACATGCAAGAAATAGACCTGTTGATGTTTTAAGCTTGTTTTTTTAGCTTGCTTTTAACCTGACAAATGTCGCTCCCATTGTGGTTGAGCACTTCTTTTAAATAACGTTCATTCTTATTATATATATATATATACCTGTTAAAATAGTAAGGTAAAAGGTGTGTGTGTGTGTGTGTGTGTGTGTGTGTGTGTGTGTGTGTGTGTGTGTGTGTGTGTGTGTATTTATTTTAACAGATGTTGCTCCCCAAGGGGTTGAGCACTTTGAAAATTTATTAGGCGTTTTAGTACTATTCTTGATATATATATATATATATATATATGTGTGTGTGTGTGTGTGTGTGTGTGTGTGTGTGTGTGTGTGTGTGTGTTGTGAGAGAGAGAGAGAGAGAGAGAGAGAGAGAGAGAGAGAGAGTTGTGTGTGTGTGTGTGTGTGTGTGTGTGTGTGTGTGTGTGTGTGTGTGTGTGTGTACATACGTACATATATGTATTTATGATTCTATTAATATTTATATCTCTTATAGACAGTATGGAGAGAGAGAGAGAGAGAGAGAGAGAGAGAGAGAGAGAGAGAGAGAGAGAGAGAGAGAGAGAGAGTGGGGGAGGGGGGCAGGGGAGGGGGGCAGGGGAGGAAAGCCTGGCGTTTTTAATAATCAACTCTTCTGGTCTAAGCCTACGAACTACATTCTCCAGCTTCAACCCACAGTCTCTACCCTCACTGCATCACTCCCACCCTTTTTTCCCTCTGTATTTTCCACATACAACATACAATCTCTATCACCCCTCTCTCTGAAATACCACCTCTCTGGATATCGTCCATCAGCATCAAATGTGACGCTAGGGGACAGAAACGTCGACTGTTTGCCGGAAGACTTGAAGACCTCCCACAGGCGTGAAAACCCCCTGGCTTTGGCAGCGTCCTTGTGGCTGGAGTCGGTCTGCTGTTAAGTATTTGCACACAGATTTGTCTTCTCGTACTTGCTATCATCTATGTGCGAGTATGTGTAAATGTTTGTCAGAACGACAGACATATGAATGGACCACAAAGGCAAAAAGACAGTGGACGACAATGAAACAAAGACGCAGACAACGTGGGTAACATAACAGATAGAAATACCAGCGCAGAATTTCTAAACGGTGGAGATATAATTCAAACTGGGCGAACCTAATCACTCTTTGTTTGGGACTATTATGATGGAGAATGATACTGTCATAAGAAATCTCCCCAGCAGCTTCTTTCATAAATTCTCTATATATGGATGAGAAAGTCCCCTCAACAACTGGAGTTCCCCTCTAATCTTGGGCTGATTGAATTCTAACAAGATCTAGTTTTAAAGTGAAGCGACTGCAGGCAGAAATCTAAGCAATTTTGAAAAGTTTTTGATAACGCACCGCCGAAAAAACATAGACAAACGAATTACAAGACGAAACATGACCGTTTCGACCTTTTAGGTCTTCTTCAGGGAAGATACACAACACTCAGGACAATCAGAACAACGAAAATGATAGAGCAATCACTTACCCTTTTGCTTGAGTCCTGAGTGTTGTGTATCTTGCTTGAAAAAGACCCAAGAGGTCGAAACGCGTCGTGTTTTGTCTTGTGATTCGTTTGTCTACTTCGTTTTTGCAGTGTGTTATCAGAACTTTTCAAAGAAATTCTAACAAGGTCTTTGTTATCAACTACTCAACCAGCCATCAACTCATCAAGATCTTTACTAAGACTGTTCTACGTAAGTGGAACCTCCCTCCCCCCAAAACGCCTCCATCTGTCTCTGTCTGTCTGTCTGTCTCCCTTTCCTTCTCCTAGCCTCCCTTCTTCCCTTCCCTTCCCACCCTCTCTCTCTCTCTGATCGTGACATCTTTGCTTCAGTAGACAGTGACACTATGGACATAGTCACGGTCTGGTCACGAAAAGTTGTCAGGCTCTAATGCCGCCATCTGCTGAACATGAATGCCAACCCAGGTTGCCAAGCCAAGAGACACAGGACCTCCGTTTCCCATCCGTTCTCTGTCTGTTACCTGGATAGCTTCACTCCTCTTCCTTACTACTCCACGACAGGTACAAGTTTTTAGCGATAAGTCTCATCCCGGTGTGTCTAATCCAGAGTCCCTCACTACCCTCCCACCACATCCCCCCCCCCCCCCCCCCCCTCTCTCTCTCTCCTTCCTTCCTTCTTCAACTCAACTCGGTGATCTATCAGCACCCAGGTTCGAATCAGGAGTACCCTAAAAAAAAAAGGACACCCGATCTCGACACCTCGAAGTGTTAAACTTGAAGGTTCTGCATTTCTACCCAGCACAGCCATTAGGGGCACTGACACCATCTGACACCCCCAGGGACGTGTCGAGTTCTCTTCAACCGGAGTGGGTGACATTAAGGTTGGCCAGCACTTTCAAGACACAGGACTGGGGACGTTTCAGAATGTCCCTCTTGCTGAGGCCTAAGTATTGTCTGACACTAGGAGTATAATGTAAAGTGCTGACAGTCGTCTTCTTTATACATTACCTGAAATTGTATGAGCCAAAGTTCTCCCCGCCATTTGCCTTTACTGCATGCAGCCTTTTCTCACTGAGATTGGACCACCCTTCGCGACATGCAGGCAGAGAAACCAGGCAGAATAATTACAGCTTGTTCTGTAGCTAGATATGCTCTGTGTACTGGCCCATGACAGCAGGACATAGGAGCGCCGATGACACTTCTCAGTAAGTTATCTTCCCAAGTATGGTGATCATTCTATCCTTCCTTATCCCAGCTGTCTTTTATTGTCGTTCATTCCTCCAACTATCTTGCCTGCCTTCAGCAGCCCAAAACACCCTGAAGAAACAAAGGCAGTTCCTTTATCATCAGAGACTGCAGTTAAGGAGGAAGGAGCAAGACAAGACAGCGTCTCACTTACTGCCCTGAGGACCTCTGCACTTTGTCACCTCCTCGCCCTTAGCTGCCCCCATACAGGATACCCATTGTATCACTCCCACCCCCCACCACCTTTCTCCTCCACCTCCAGACGCTCTGGTAACTTGGACCTGCTTTCACACACGTGTGTTGGGCCTCTGGCATTAATAAAGAAGACAGGCAAAAAGTCCGGATCCTGATTTTGTGGCCGTTCTCCCCTTTTGTTCGGCAGCCATTTGCTTTGTGCAAAAACAGCATAACATTGGAAGAGGACAGCGAACATAAGGAACAGAAAGAAGTTCAGAGAGGAAGATGAAGGTCGAGAGGAACAAGGGTAGGGCGGTGAGGGGGGGGGGGGGGGGTGGTCTTTTGTTACTCCCCTGGTGACTGTTCCCACCATTTGTTGGCTAGCTGAGCTGCTAAATCCGCTGCTTCTTCGTGACTATGCATGCTAAGCCTGACTCCGGCCAGTGAATCTCTGGGGGACTGAATGGCACATCGTTCCTTTCAGGGCTCTGCTGCTGAGGATGGTGATCGTGACACTCCTATTTCAAATTCATCAAAAGAATGTGAAAAATCCACACTTGGTGACTCCAGGTATATGACTGCAATCAACATGTTCTTAAATGCTTGTTTTTCAGATCAGGTTTGTTTTAATTTGATTTAAGTTACATGTATTTGGTCCTTTTCTCTTTTTTGCCTTTACACCATATGTCTCCTCCTGTCATTATCTATTGACTCTGATTTTAACTGCTTCTTCTGTGTTCGTTAATTTTGCTAAATGCAGTCTTTTTTTCGTTTTTCATCCAACAGTCATGAATATCGTACACACTGATATGACTGCCATAAGCAGCGTGAAAATACTGCTACTGGATGGGGAGGGGAGTCATAGAAACTACTAAGACAGCAAATCTGTGTGTGTGTGTGTGTGTGTGTGTGTGTGTGTGTGTGTGTGTGTGTGTGTGCGCGCGCGCGCGCGTGTGTGGATGCGTGCGTGCGTGCGTGCGTGTGTTAGAGTGTTGGATATTTATTAGAATGATGGTATTTCCTTACATTTGAAACGAAAGCCGTATTCAATATCTAGATAAATAACCATTTTTTGTAAAAGTGTGTGCTTTTTAAAAAATCTCCTACTTGTGTATTTACTTACTACTATCATTGCTTTGTCTTATCTTACATGCCACTCCAGTGGCATGACTACCATGCGGCTCATTCCACGTCACTGTTTACAGTCATCCCTGGCCTCGTCCTGTGGCAGCCCCGGCATCGCCAGTTCAGAGACACAGTCTATGTTGTCGTAAGCAACCCACCATAGGAGACGGTGCACTTCTGTCGAGTCACTTCACTGGTGTTCGATGCTGTCTCTTCTGATCAAACATACCATTTGCTAAGCTCCTTACCGATGACAATACCAATTTAGTGACAAAGCTGGCGCGTGTGAACGTCTCCCTACGGTGGTCACACCTACCAGCGTCTAACGACAGTCCCCACGATTTCGCCGGTACAAGAGACCCCAGCTTCAACTCGCCACGGGCGTACAAGTGGAGACGAAATTGAAACTGGGGTGACTATGCGAACACGGTGTGGAGGGTGACAGAATGCGACACTTTTTCAATCAAACTTTGATCGATGATGATGAAGCGAATGATGAAAAT
>JADBJO010000113.1:978779-991279 GCA_016801955.1 Conus betulinus
CAGTGCGTCGTAGCTGTAGCATGACAAGACAGCTGGGCAGACTGGATGACCATCTAGTTTTCTTCTCAAGTATGATGCATGTCCTTTCTTTGACTGTGTCAGCTGTCTCTTTTTGTCTTCCATTCTCAGACTATTTAGCCTTTCTTTCACAGCTAACATCTCCAAGAGAACAAGGACGATCACTTTATGACAGAAGACTATGACCTGGGAGAGAGAGGAGAGTGTCTCTCTCACCGCCCTTGGGACCTCTCCACTTTGTCACCCTCCTGTCCAAAGCAGCCCTGTGTAGTACACCCACTAAAATCTGAATACGTACAGGCAGCCTGGACATGCATTTTCACATGTGTCGTACAGGCAACATGGACATGCTTTTTCACATGTGTCGTACAGGCAACATGGACATGCTTTTTCACATGTGTCGTACAGGCAGCCTGGACATGCTTTTTCACATGTGAGTCGTACAGGCAGCCTGGACATGCTTTTTCACATGTGTGTCGTACAGACAGCCTGGACATGCTTTTTCACATGTGTGTCGTACAGGCAACATGGACACGCTTTTTCACATTTGTGTCGTACATGCAACATGGACATGCTTTTTCACATTTGTGTCGTACATGCAACATGGACATGCTTTTTCACATGCGTGTCGTACATGCAACATGGACATGCTTTTTCACATGCGTGTGTCGTACAGGCAGCATGGACACGCTTTTTCACATTTGTGTCGTACATGCAACATGGACATGCTTTTTCACATTTGTGTCGTACAGGCAGCCCGGACATGCTTTTTCACGTGTGTGTCGGGCCGTTCGCGACAATAAAGAAGACGAGAAAGAAACACACGGTCCTGATTTTGTGACAGTTTCACCCTTTCCGTTTGGCAGCCATTTGCATTGCGCATTCCGACAGCAACGAGCGTAACGTGAGAAGCGGAGGGCGAGCCACGGAAGAAGAGAGTGGCGGCAATGCAAGATGAGAGGTTGAGCGTGGGGGTTCTTTTTGTTTCTGTGTGTGCAGCTAGCTGTTCCCGCCACTTGCTTGTTAGCTGCTGAGCTGTTAAATCTCTCTCTCTTCGTGACTGTGCAAACTAGGCCTGACTTTGTCCAGTGTGTCCAGTGAGGGATCGTAGGGATACCGAAAGGCACGTATTCCTTTCACGGACTCTGCTGCTAAACATGGTGATCGTAACACCCGTGTTTTCAACTCAATGAAAAGAATGTGAAAAATTCGCACTTGCTGACTCCAGGCATATGTATGCAATGGATGCGTAGTAAAATGTTTTTTAACGAACAGGTTTGTTGCAAGCTGGTTTCAGGTTACATGTATTTCAATCTTTCCTTTCTTTCTTTACACTCATTTCCCCCTCCTCTCTTTGGCTGTTAACTCTTTTAACGGTCTTTTGTGTGTTGTTGTTTTGCTAGCGGCGCAAGGTTACCCACCCGCTCTTCTAATAGTTTCACATACAAAAAGATCCGAAACAGACGTCTGCTAAAATCTTAATCTATTTTCCCTGCATACAATCATAAAGATGTGTCAGTCGACAAGCATTGTAGAGATATTAATCACGAGCCCCATCTGGGTGGGATCTTATGTTTGAATCCCCTCAGAGACATTCATTTGTGGGAATGTTTGGTCCTGGCTGGCTTTGACCTTGAGCTGAGTGTGTTATGGGCTCTGATGGGAAAACTAGAAGTACAGGGTCGGTTTTCACTGACACAGCTGGTGAAACGTCCTTGCAAACACCATGTCTGTTTACCTCAGGAGCTGACGCCGGGATATGTAATTAAAGGAAGCAACAGTTCCTTTGATCTGTACCGCATCACAGTACCAAACCCACACCAACAGTTCCTTTGATCTGTACCGCATCACAGTACCAAACCCACACCAACAGTTCCTTTGATCTGTACCGCATCACAGTACCAAACCCACACCAAAAGTTCCTTTGATCTGTACCGCATCACAGTACCAAACCCACAACAACAGTTCCTTTGATCTGTACCGCATCACAGTACTAATTTGTGGTCACACACATTCACAGCAAATAAACAATAATTTAGCCACATTACCCATTTTTCTCACATATGACATACATTCATATAGAGGAATTTGGATTTCAATTAAACATCTTCTCGGTTCAAGAAATCAATGGACAGGGGAATAAAACTTTGTTTAAATCTGACACTTCTGCATTTTAACCGATCGATATCTTCGTCCTGACTGAAGAAGGTCATACTGATTTGCAAGGACGTGGGTCTGGTCACACGTAATCTTCTTCGCTTTACAACTAACACGGCACCTATATAGCTCACTCAGACTTTTTTGTCTCTCACCAACGATTTTTCCTCCCACGTTCACCACTTTCTCAAGCACATTTCTTGTGTAGCTCTCTCCCCCCCCCCCCCCGGTCATTGTCTGCCCCTCCCTCATTCTTACACCTTTCGTGATCTTTTTTTTTTTTTGTTTAACAATTTATTTCTCTACTTCCTTCTTGCTTTGCATTGTTTTGATTCAGTTCCTTTTTCTCTCCTCCTTTTATGTGATTCTTGCTTCAGGGTCGTTCTATCTATCATCTGTAAGCGTTCACATCCGTTTTTTCTTCGCTCTTCTTTTTTTTTTTTGTCCCTTTCAACTCTCCACCACCCAGTTCTTCTCTCCCCACCTGCCGTCTGAAAGCACACACTATTTTATTCTTAAACTTTAGTTTTATAAGACATGGACAAATCCTCTTGAAATTGTAAATACGAAGATAAGATCATGCACATGAGTGCATACACTGCATATGTTACTTTAAATATATGAATGAATTGGGGCGGTGGCTTCATGTAGCCATTCTCGTGTGAGCATATAACAACACTCCCCCCTGCCTCCCCCCCCCCCCCCCCCTCCCTGCCGTATTCCTTTCTGAACTCTCCGAGACAGAGAGAGAAAGACAGACAGAGACAGCGACAAAGAATTGGTAGAACATTAGTGACAGGCAATTAAAAAACAAAAACAAAGGACAAATCAATCAGAACATTAGAGCCTGGAGGGGGCAGCTTACATTATACAGACAGACAGACGGACAGACGAACGGACGATGGGGCAGCTTACATTATACAGACAGACAGATAGACGGATGAACAGACAGACAGATAGATAGGTGCGTGCGAGCGCGCGAGCGTGTGTGCGCGCGCGCGCGCGCGCGCGCGCGTGTGTGTGTGTGTGTGTGTGTGTGAGAGAGAGAGAGAGAGAGAGAGAGAGAGAGAGAGAGAGAGAGAGAGAGAGTGTGTGTGCGTGTGTGTGTGTGTGTGTGTGTGTGTGTGAGAGTGTGCGTGCGTGCGTGCGAGCGAGTGTGTGTGCGTGCGTGCGTCTGTGTGTGTGTGTGTGTGTGTGTGAGTGCATGTGCGTAATTCGTTTCATACTTATACATATTCTAACGAAATGAGGGAGAAGAACAAAGGTAGAGAGGTGATGAGATCGTAGTATTAATTGTTTTTAATGAAGCACTCTTCTCGTCAAGGCCTTCACATTCCAGCCTCCATCTCAACACACTTCTTTATACCCACCCACCTTTTTTTTCCCTTTTGCTCGCAAATCTTCAGCACCCCTCTTCCTCAAGAATCACCTGGATTACGGGGGGGCTTCATCAATCAATACTAAACGAGACACTGGGTAGCAGAAACGTCGCCCGTTAAACTTTTTAGACCTCCCAGGGGCGTGGAAAGGCTCCAGGCTTTGGCGTGGTCCTGGTCAGCTTGAACTGAGAGGGGTCAACCTGCTGTTGAGTATTTGCCCACAGGTTTGCCTGGTGGTGCTAATCAGGACTTCACGGGGCGAGAAGGTCTTCGGTTTAACGAGATCCAACAACAGTGGGCTATGTGGGAGGGACACTTGAGCGACAGGGGTGGGAAGAAGAGAGAGCAGTGGTGTAGGTTTACATGGGGCGAGGTCGGGGAGCCGGTGCAGGGAGGTGACCAGTCTTTTACTCACGCCTCTCTGTGTGTGTGTGTGTGTGTGTGTGTGTGTGTGTGTGTCTGCGTGCGTGCGTGCACGCGCGCGCATTTGTGTGCGTGCCTGCGCATGTGTGTGTGTGTGTGTATTTGTGCAAGCATGCAAGAGTATGCGTACATGTGTGTACAGGGTTTTGTGTTTGTACGCGACTGCTTATGCGCATGTCTGTGCGTCTGTACACGTGTGTGTGTATGTATGTATGTGTGTGTGTGTGTGTGTGTGTGTGTGTGTGTGTGTGAGAGAGAGAGAGAGAGAGAGAGAGAGAGAGAGAGAGAGAGAGAGAGAGAGAGAGAGAGAGAGAGCATCGATTTACAAACATGTGTGTATGTGTATATATATACATAGAGTCCAATGTAATGTGATCGGGGGCACAGTTCCTGTGTGATATGCATTTTGTCACACAACAACAAACAAACATGAAGAACACTGATCTAGTTTGAAGGCAAAATGGGAGGTCCAGTAATTACATAATTATTAAGTCGGTCAGACAGGGCGGCTGCAACACTGCGTGTGCAGCATATAGCCTACGAACTCAGTCATCATCGTCTAATACTGCGCCTGCCAGCCTGCCTGCCTATCTGTGTGTCACTATGGTTATGCTAATCATTGTTCACACTGTTTCAAAAATGGAATGCAGGAGCCGGGGAATAAGCTGGAAGGAAGAATGAGATAGGCAGAACCACACAACCCTGTAAACTATCTCTTCTCCCACTCCAACCCCTACAGTTTTCTTTTATTCTAATATTCCATGCAGTTCTTCGCCGCCCTCTCACGTTCAGAACCAGGTCATTTGGAGAGTTCCTCAATAACTACCAAAAGAGTGCTTGGCGGCAAAAGCGTCGACTGTTTCCCCGTTAAGATGCAAAGACCCTCCCACGGGTACAGAAGGGCGAGTCCAAGTCACAGGGAACTGGTTTGTTTGGGGGTCGGTCTGCTACCGAGTATTTGCCCACAGCTCTGCCCTGTGGTCAAAATCGGTTCTTCACGGGACGAGTGGTGGTCTTCGGCCGACTGAGAACCAACAACAGGGAGGGGTACTTGAGATGATTTGGAGAGAGAGAGAGAGAGAGAGAGAGAGAGAGAGAGAGGTGGGTTCAGATTGGGTCGGCTTGGGGGGCAGGTGACATGACGGATCTTACTCCCATACAGTGTGTGTGTGTGTGTGTGTGTGTGTGTGTGTGTGTGTGTGTGTGTGTGTGTGTGTGTGTGTGTGTGTGTGTGTGTGTGTGTGTTGATTGTGTGAATGTGTGTGTGTGTGTGTGTGTGTGTGTGTGTGTGTGTGTGTGTGTGTAACAGGATAACAATTTAACAGGAGAAAAATTTCATTTGTCCAAAAGATGAAAAATTCATTGATTGTGTGTGTGTGTGTGTGTGTGTGTGTGTGTGTGTGTGTGTGTGTGTGTGTGTGTGAGCGTGCGAGCATGAGAATGTTTGCGTACGTGCGTGCGTGAATGAATGCATGTGTTTGGACGTGCATTGCATATATATATATATACATAAATGCATGCTTGTGTACATGCTTGCGTACATACTTGTGTATGTCTGTGTTTGTCAATGCGTTCGTTTTTGTGTGCCTGCATGCATATCTGCATTCTTGCTTCAGTGTGTGTGTGTGTGCGTCCATGCGTGCGCACGCTGTGTGTGTGTGTGTGTGTGTGTGTGTGTGTGTGTGTGTGTGTGTGTGTGTGTGTGTGTGTGCATGTGTATACGCAAACTCTCAAGCGCTTGCTTACGCGCTACACACGCGTGAAGCGTTTACGTAAGCCCCAGACTACCTGCGTTTGAAGATTGTTCTGGAGGGGACAAAATCTCAACAGACGCTGAAATATTTTGCATTCTGTTGATCCATTAACAACCCTAGATGACAAAACAAAGATGGGGGTTGAGGGATGGAGGCTGTATGTGATGCAAAACACAAACAGTGGGTTTAAGTGACAAGAAGAACTGACTGGGAATACGAGACAGTGATTGAGTACCGTATGGAGGCTATTGTAATCATTCGTCATTCACTAGCCCACAGATCGATTTTTTAAGGCAAACACGAAATGTTTTCTTTGCCTGTTCAGTCTGACACAAGCTCAAAGGGAATAATTATGTTGATAATGACACAAATGGTTATAATGAATTATTCAATACGCAAAAGAAAAATGTTTTAATAAACAAAGCGAAATTGAAGAAACACAAAACAATGTAGCAACTGTCTGGCAGGTTAACAACTTATATAATGTTAGAAGAGAGAGAGAGAGAGAGAGAGAGAGAGAGAGAGAGAGAGAGAGAGAGAGAGAGAACTGACTAAAAAATCGATTACGACAGAATTCGTCATTAAAACTGTGGAGGTAAAGGGCGAAAGAGTTGATTGTTTACAGGAAGATCTACAGACTTCCCGCAGATCCTGAAACGTTAAGACTTTGACGGGATCCAAGCCACACTCACACACAGACACAGACACACAGCGATACACACACACACACTGACTGACTGACTGACTGAAACCAATTTATTGTCAGATGAACTCATGGTTGTACACACACACACACACACACACACACACACACACACACACACACACACACACACACACAATCAACGCGCTCGCGCATAGGCACGTGCAAAATCGTACTTTCGTCTACATTTTTCTATTTAATCACTTCGACATTTACGCAAATCTGTGTGATTTTTACAATAACCATAAATCTATTTTGCTTTTTTGCATACAGACATGTTCGTATTTAAAACACTTGGACACCTGCATGAACACAAAAATACGTTATTCAGATATGCATTATAATGTCCCTGCTTCAACAATGAATCAGAAGCTTTATACGTTTGCGCTCTCTCTCTCTCTCTCTCTCTCTCTCTCTCTCAAAACACTCCCCTCACACACGCGTCAGCGGGGCGCACACGCCCGCACGGACGTGCGCGCACGCACACACACACACACACACACACACATACACGCACGCACGCACGCGCGCGCGCGCGCGCGCACACACACACACACACACACACACACACACACACACACACACACACACACACACACACACACACACACATACACTCACACACATTTACACACTCACACACACACACACACACACACACACACACACACACACACACACACACGACGGGATCAAAGGAACAGTATCTTTGTGTGCTCGTTACTTGCCATGTTTGGAAGGAACAGGAGTCGGGTGTAAAGTCCTGTGACACCTTGGTGACACCGAAATAAAAAAAAAATTTTTTTTCAATGAAGCGTTATCTCTCACCTTTAAATAAAATAGGAAAAAGCAACACAAACATTGAAAGGCACCGGCAGCCCAGACGATATGAAGAAATAAAGGTAAAGACAGAGTGAGTTTTTCTTTCTTTTTTCTTTCTTTCTCTTTCTTTTTTTCTCTTTCTTTCTTTATTTTTTTTTTTCATTTGGGGCAAGGGGTGACTGAGAAGGAGCGAGAAAGACAAGAACGATAACCTAGTGTTAAGTCAAATTTATATGAACAATTAAAAACATCTCTTAAATTTCTAAACACGGAAATGTTGGGTAATTCATTCAACGTTAAAAAGTCGGAGATGTTTGATCATATTGCGCAAGGAAGGGTTTGTCACAAACAAAATGAAACACGAAACGCTATTTTAACCAAAAAAAAAACAAAACAAACTATGAAATGAGAAAGAATACTTTGTCCTTAATGAGTCTGATAGAATTTCATACACAACATAGCACACCGAGTCAACCCACTCCTTGAGCTCGAATGAACATGAAAATCAACAACAACAACAAAACAACGACAACAACAACAACAACAACGTCAGTAATTTTTTTTTTCCCAACGTTTCGGTATAATTTGTTTGTTACTGGTCCAAACCTATGTGCATGTATTAATACATCCACCTAGAAACCTGGACGCATGTCTTCTCACCTCCGCCGGGGAGGTTTATTTTTTTATCTGCCTTCTGTTTGGTGTGTTTGCCTGTCAGCCAGATCATACAAAAACTGCTGAGCCAACTGTAACGATACTTAGCAGCAAGATGGACCATGCTGCAAGTCCAAAGCTAGTAAAATTTGGTGTGGATCGAAATCAAAGGGCCGATCTGAACGGAGGTCTTCGTTCTCCCTAGTGGTCCCTCTAGTGATGCGTCACTGTTCATAAGGACAGACCTCGAGTACATTCAATGAATCGATGATTGACAGCGAAAGTTATTGTGTCTTCTTCTGTATTCTTTTTTTTCTGCATGGTAGTACACAAAACATGCGCAAATGCATTCACTCATTAATGCAAATAGTCCAGGATATACGCAGGCATGTCCGAATGCATCAATGCTCAAAAGCAGGTGGATGATTTCTTTGATAATTCCAGACACATTTTTGCTTACGAGATCTTGAAATTTACCAGAGAGGGTGCCGAAGACGCGGCTCACAGGTTGGCTGACTGACTGACTCTCGCTCTCAGTCTGTCTTTCTGACGATATGTCACTTTCGGTGATTCTAAATGTAAACGAAAAAAAGGAAATAAAGAAAGAAAACAGTCCATGCTTCCTACTTACAGACACAAAATCATTCACATGAGTATATGGGAATGCAAATCACCTTTGGTTTTGAATCGTGTGGAAAGCTGAGACTTTATGAGATGTTAAAGCGTCTACTGCTCAAATGAAACAATCATTAATCAATTGTAGGCAAGGATGGTATTCTGCACGCGAACCACGCACATTCTTTTTACGTTTGTGCGGCGTACAATCAGTCAGTGTAATGGTGCCCATATTTCTGCGTGGTTAAATGCATTATCGCCCGCACAATACTTTTTGAGGTTTAAAACATGTGTGCTCTCTTTGCGTTCGCAATATGTCTGCTTTGGATAACATTTATGTGGATACTGTCGATTTTCGTCCATTCTGCGCATGTGCAACTGAAACCAAAAAGCGCACACACAATTAATATCTCTGAAATGTTATTCACACTCTTCAACGTTGAAAACTGTCTTTCTTGCTCTCGGACAGAAATGAGCATGTAATCTGAAGATTCTGTAAGCAAAGTTAGCAAGAAAAGACTCTCGCTCTCTCTCTCTCTCTCTCTCTCACACACACACACACACAACTGTCATGCAATAACATAGTGCACGTGAACTTCGTTCGCCTTTGATCTATGTTAACAGATCCGACTCCCAGTCTTTTTTCTCCCTGACTACGAAAGTCTTTTGGAGTGCCGCCCCTTGCCAAAACCATTCAGTCTTCTTCTCTGGATGCGGTGAGGGGGGAATGGGAAGTGGAAGGGGGGGGGGGGGGGGGGGGGGGGGGGGGGGGGGGGGGGTCGGGGGAATCACCTCGCGTTTCCAAAACGTGCCAGCCATCACGGATCGCCGCCTGCTTCTCCCGGCCGGTACTGGCCAGTCCATTGCAAGGACTTGTGGCCACAGATCAACTGCTTCTTTACAAGTACTAGTGGCACGGGAATGTAATACTAATGTACACACATAAATAATGTGTACATGAAAGTGACGAAGATGGAAAAACAGGCCAAGTTCAAGGCAAAAATGAACCACGGAGGTCAACACACATTTCACAATGCATGCATAAATGCGACAAAGACAGAAGAACAAAGACTAAGTTAAAGGAAGTGAATCACGGAGATGGATACAAATAACAATGCATGCATAAACGTGACAAAGATGGAAGAACAAAGACTAAGTTAAAGGAAGTGAATCACGGAGATGGACACATATAACAATGCACGCATAAACGTGACAAAGATGGTAAAACAAAGACTTAGTTCAAGGAAGCGAATCACGAAGATGGACACATAAAATAAAGGATGCATAAATGTGGCAAAGATGGAAAAACAGAGACTAAGTTCAAGGAAGTTAATTTCGGAGATCGACACGTATGACAATGCACACATACACGACACAAAAATGGGATAAAAGACCGAGTTTAAACAACCTTATCTCAGAATCAGCTTCTTCATGTTAAAAGTTCACTTGACTTTCAAGACTAACTAGACAAATGTTGTGTGTAATAGACAGAGATAAAAAAGAATTTTTTTCCAACAAGGTGTTGGTGCTTTTGATTGGTAGATGGAAAGATCGGAATATTAACTACACAAATGTGTATAAATACTGACTAGACAAAATTGTGTGTAATAGACAGATAAAAAAGGAAATCTTTTCCAACAAGTGTTGATGCCTTTGATTGGTAGATGGAAAAATCGGTATACTAACTACACAAATGTTGTGTGTAACAGACAGAGATAAAAGGCGAATCTTTTACAGTAAGGTGTTGATCGCCTTTGATTATTAGATGGAAAGATCGGTATTCTCGCTGCCATGGTGCTGAATTTAGGGCGATTGTAACAGGAAGGAATCATTTATTTATTTTAAAGGAAAACAGAATTACTGCGCCGCCAAACGAAAGAATAAACAAAAATAACAAAACAACACGATGCGTATCGACCTATTTGGTCTTCCTCAGGTGAGACAAATAACATTCAAGGCAATTAAAAACCAGGACGAACAGACAGTAACTTATCGCTTCGAACTCGGTGCAAACAGGGCACAGAATGGAACCGTGGCTGAAGGAAGGGGTGGGGGAGGGGTGGGTGTGGGACAATATTGATCTTAGTTTGACTCCCTGGACTGCTACGCTTAGAATCCCATTGTCACCCTGGGAGGGGGGCAGCAACTATTTGCACAGCGCCTTAGCCTCGCTTTGATCTCTGCATGGTGCCTCCTGCAGTGGGCGGAAGCCGGCGTTAGGAAAGCCATGGCTTCGTCGTAAGTTCGACTGTTGGACACATTGCAGGTGCTGTTGGCCATTCGGTTTCCAAAGTGACTCTGTTTGTCAGGGTGTTGTTGTTGTTGTTGTTGTTGTTGTTGTTGCTGTTGTTACTGTTTAAGGGGGAGGGCTGGGTGGGGTGCTGAAGACATTACTGCTTTGCCCTTCTGTGTTTCCTTCCCTTTCTCTGTCTACATCTGCTTTTATTAACGGCGGTGCGTTACCTAGGTCTGTTTTTATTAAAGACTCTCTCTCTCTCTCTCTCTCTCTCTCTCTCTCTCTCTCTCTCTCTCGCTCTCGCTCTCTCTCTCCTCACATGAAAATCTTAATGTTAAGGCTGTTATTAGAATTACTACTCCGGTTGCTGCCTCTAACACTTTACAGGTCATGTGGCTAATGTTGATATTATCACTATGCCTGTTGGTGTCTGCTCTTTATTCTGTTACCGTCGAAGTGACAGTCGACGTGTTCAAGACGTCAATCAGCAAAAGCAGAATGGAAATATAGGCTACCTATCCATTTTCTTCTGCTAAAAAACTACCATCATCGTCATCATCACTGTCATCATCACCATCATCGTCTGCATCATCATACTATCATCATCGTCATCGTCACTGTCATCATCACCGTCATCGTCTGCATTATCATACCATCATCATCATAACTGTTATCATCATCATCATCACCGTCATCAAAATCATCATCTTCACTGATGATCACCACCACCATCATAACCGCCCCTTCTGTCATATTCTACCACCTCCAGCGTCTGAGGCGACATCAAAGACATAAGAGAGACAACGAAAAGGGAGAAAATATTTGCGTACAACTTGTCAGCCACCTCCCCCTCTCCCCACCCCTCCCCTCCCCCATCCCATCGCCAGCCCCACCCAACCCTATCTCGTCCCACCTTATACCGCCAGCCCGCCCTGCCCCCCGTCTTCCTACCGACGACCCAGGAGGTCCCAAACATAAGAAAACAATCGATGATTGCTGAACACACACAGAGAGAGAGAGAGAGAGAGAGAGAGAGAGAGAGAGATGGTTTGCGTTTTTGTGCCGCAGTTTTTATGGAGGTTTAACTGAGGGTGGGTGAAAGCCGGGAATCCAGATCTTTCAGGCATGTAAACTTTGAAAGCCCACGGATCAAAAGACCCGTTGGGTGTGAGAACCCCACCTGTTTTATGTCCTTGTCGATAAAATGCTGAGTGCGCCCGTGAAATCATTGTGCCTTTGTGTGTGTGTGTGTGTGTGTGTGTTTGTGTGTTTGTGTGTGTGCTTGCCTCTCTCTTTGCCCGCCAAGGGGGTAGTGCAGATTGTTTTAAAAACTACACGCAGCAAACTGGCCACCGAAATCTCAGGCATTGACGACAAAACATGTACACGAGCCCCCTCACTTCCAAGTCTCACCTTGTCCCTTCCCCCTTCTCCTCCCCCCTCCACCCGTATTTAACCCTTAGCCTGCCCCATTCCTCTCTTCACCCTCCACCCCTCCCTTTCCTCTTCTAGTCAGGGCAGCTTGTCGTCTGTCAGTTATTTTCCTTAGCGACAGATCTATTTGCTAATCCATAGTGATTTGATCTCCATAAAGAAAATTATTATATCGATATCACTGTTTCTTTGAAACTTTTTTTTTTAACAGGGAAAATGTGTGTGTGTGTGTGTGTGTGTGTGTGTGTGTGTGTGTGTGTGTGTGTGTGTGTGTGTGTGTGTGTGTGTGTGTGTGTGTGTGTGTG
>JADBJO010000113.1:993779-1016279 GCA_016801955.1 Conus betulinus
CATTCGTGACCTGCTCCGAGAACTTCTCGACCATTATTACCTTAAAAAAAAAAGTTCAGTTCAGGAACACATGCAGGATCAAAACATAAACGGCTGGAAGATGAAGTTCCACGAAGCCGAAGAACCATTGGCAAACCGATCTGCATGATCACGGCGGCCAATCAACTAAAACTCAGGACGAATTAAATGAAAAAAACAGTCCCATGATGCAGCTAGATTATGGCATGGCTGTGAACACAACCAGCACCACCGTGAACAAAGACGATCCCCATCTCCACATACGTTTGGTGAACTTAAAAAAAAAAAAAAACACTCCTGCCAATCGAAAGCTTGTTAACAGTTGATGTCCTCACTGTTGACATTCTCATGCACATCTACAATGTTGAACACATTCAACTATCGATCTGTATCATTTAACCCACAAACTGGCTTACGACTATCAGTCCAACAGACAAGATAGCCTCTTCTTAATACCGGCTGTCCCGTTTTCGCCCCCCTCCCCAACTCCCATTTCTTTCCTCCTCCTTCCTCTTCACACCCTCCCCCCCCCCCCCCCCCCCCCCCCCCCCCCCCCCCCCCCCCCCCCCCCCCCCCCCCCCCCCCCCCCCCCCCCCCCCCCCCCCCCCCCCCCCTCCATCCTCTCTCTCCCACACCAGTCGGCAACCTTCAAACACAGCATCACGTGCCCGCGAATCACGTGCAAGATGATGTCACTTTACCACCGCCTGGAGGTCGGCTCAAGATCAATGTCAGGCCACGACTGGCTATCTGTGTCTGGTCCTGGCGGAGAACGCTGCACAGCAGGCCCCTATCACCGCAGCCCAGCACCGAACACCCGTCCTGTCCAAGGCGGCCGGGAGCCCTCGAGGAAGCTTAGCACCCAGGTCCAGCTTGTCAAACAAGCAACTTGAGTCCCAAGAGTTAAAGCCTGTAGGACTTTGTGTGCCGGTTTCCCGCTGCACGGCGGCCGCAGCCGGTCAGTGACGTTGCTCCGTCGTTCAGGTCGTAGAGGACGAGCAGCTGACGTGGCAGCGGGCAAGGCTTAACCCTCTACCCTGTGTCTTTTCCCCACACTGGCCCCCATCTCCTTTACAGCGACGGGCTTCTGGACATCAGTGCAGCAACCGCCGACCCCCTGAAGGGCAATAACCACTGATTCCTCCTGGTGCAGTCACTACCAATCCTCTAACAGGAAAGACCACACCTATTTACCTTAAAAAACTGCTGTGGTGTACTTTGCAACAAAAATGGGCGTATTTGCTACAAAGAGCGTGCACAAAATTCCAAATCTGTGTTATAAAAAGTGTGTGTGTGTGTGTGTGTGTGTGTGTGTGTGGGGGGGGGGGGGGGGGGGGGGGGGACATTCGTTCCGCTTTGACCTGCCATCACCCTGCAGAGGCTTTTTCCAGGTAGCAACCCCCCTGATCTTGCATAAATCACGATGAAAATGTTTTTTTTTTTCTAACAGAAATTACTTTTAAACCTGATTTATCAGCATACTTGGCCTTAAATATTCTCTTGCCCGTTTTTCCCCCGACGTTTCAGGGTGTGTCGTCGATGAAGAAGAAGCCTGACGCGATTTCGCGCGGAGAAACTAGCAAGAGTTGTCCCTCTTCGATCACAGCCCCCTTCCCCAATGGTTTACCTCCGCGAGTGCAATTACCACTCAAGCACTTCGTCTCAAGACCTTTTTTTTAACGTATTTTATTTCAGTTCGTCGTATTCATCATATTTTCGCCAAACTTGTGTATAAAATTCGGCGATATCGTATGGGTAAACAGGTCTGCGATACCCATTGGGACTAACTAACCCGTTGCAGACAACATGACTCTTTGTCTCCAATCATTTCACTTGTAGAACCCATTCAACAGTGAAGTTTGCGGACCAAACTGATTAACTCCTGGCACCTGAAGTGGGGCAGGATCAGACAAGGACTGACCACTGTCATTGTCAGGGCAAAAAAATAATCCAGTGGTGGACTCTGTAAAGTTGTACTGGTCATTCTTTTGGATCAATGTTCGTGTCTTCCCAAACGGACGTGGGGTCTTCCTTTTGATAACCTCTCTTTTTTTGTTTTGTTTTGTTTTTGTTGTTGTCCCAAGCTCTGCGCCGCCTCAGAGGAAGTGCACCCACGCCGCTCATTCCGACACCCCGTCCACAGCCACAGCTCCGGTCGGCCCCCCGCCGCCCCGGCACCGGCAATCCACAGGGAGCAGTCAATGTCCAACAACAGCCCCCATGGACTCGCCGAAACCGGTGACCCCGACGGAACCAAACCAAGGCCTTTGATAACCTCTTTGCACAGTGCAAATGGACGATTTCCGAGCAATCTTGGTAAGGAACACATAAATACCTTATGACTGTTAAAGAATCATTAAACATCTTAATTCCATTAGCATCATACATAACAAGAATACAACTCCAGCACTTATACAGACTCATTGTACAACTTTGTATCATAGTTCGCACACTGAAAAGTAAAGTACTTTTTGTGATAATTC
The DNA here is from genome assembly GCA_016801955.1 of Conus betulinus. Classification (NCBI taxonomy): domain Eukaryota; kingdom Metazoa; phylum Mollusca; class Gastropoda; order Neogastropoda; family Conidae; genus Conus; species Conus betulinus. Next base: position 996,281 of record JADBJO010000113.1, read on the forward strand.
TACACGTCTTTCAAAAGTACGCAAAAATATGTACTTAATAATACTTTACCCAGCTCTGTGCACGGTGTATGCGTTGCATTACATTCTGTACGTGGCGGGTCACACCGCGATAGTTTATCATCCAGAGCTCTGATGTAATGTGAGAATTGTGTCATTACCTTAGCTATATTTTATCATCCTGTGCTCTGATGTAATGTGAGAATTGTTTCATTACCTTAGCTATGTTTTTATCGTCCAGTGCTGTGATGTAATATGAGATTTGTTTCATATCCTTAGCTGTATTTTATCATCCAGAGCTCTGATGTAATGTGAGAATTGCTTCATTACCTTAGCTATGTTTTATCGTCCAGTGCTGTGATGTGATGTGAGAATTGTTTCATTACCTTAGCTATGTTTTATCATCCAGTGCTCTGATGTAAAGTGAGAATTAGCTATGTTTCATCATCCAGTACTGTGATGTATGTGAGAATTGTTTCATTACCCTAGCGGTGTTTTATCATCCAGTGCTGTGATGTAATGCGAGAATTGTTTCATTACCTTAGCTATGTTCTACTATCCACTGCTGTGATGTAATGTGAGAATTGTTTCATTACCTTAGCTGTGTTTTATCATCTAGTGCTGTGATGTAACGTGAGATTGTTTCATTACCTTAACTGTTTTTATCATCCAGTGTTGTGATGTAATGTGAGAATTGTTTCATTACCTTAGCTATGCTTTATCATCCAGTGCTGTGATGTATTGTGAGAATTGTTTCATTACCTTAGCTATGTTTTATCATCCAGTGCTCCGATCTAAAGTGAGAATTGTTTCATTACCTTAGCTGTGTTTTTTACCATCTAGTGCTGTGATGTAATGTGAGAACTGTTTCATTACCTTAGGTGTGTGTTGTCATCCAGTACTCTGATGAAATGTGAAAATGTTTTCATTACCTTGGGTGTGCGCGCATTCTTCCCACGAAAGATGCGCTGGACTTAATTCAAATCCTTGGTCACGCTGACGCTGCACACTGAACCAAAATTAATTTGACGACGAAAATCAGAAGTTTGTATGCATCGGATTGTGAGTGCACAAAAGACTTAGAATGTTCATGATTGATATCATTAACAGCATCAGGCACACTAAGACAGAAGCCTGCCTTGTAGCCATTCAGCATCTGTCAAAATATTCCCGAGTTGATATTGACAAAAAATATTACTATCAGTTACCAGCTCGGATCCTCACCAGAATCCACATCATCTTGTTGATGATGTTTATGTCGTGCTTTAGACAACATGTAGAGACTAAGTACTGTGTGTGTAAACACTGCGCGCAGAACACGCCAGCTGCCCATTTTGCAATGTCCGTCTGTCCATATGGCTTTTAATGCACTTTATGTGGCAAAGTAACGCTTACATTTTTTTTCCTACTATTTGATATCCCTGTCAGTCGGTCTCTCTCTCTCTCTCTCTCTCTCTCTCTCTCTCTCTCTCTCTCTCTCTCTCTCTCTCCCCTCCCCCCTTATTTTCTTTTTAAAGCTGGATAAGCCAAATCTAAACGTAATAGCTCATCCCCTACGCATGGTCCACTTTTGTCTGCCTTACATAGGTCAAGTGATTAGTGAGCATTAGTGAGTGTGGTTAGCTGCGCTTGAATAAAAGTGAACTTATACTGCAGACAAACAGACAGACAGACAGACACCTGTCACCAGCTCGCATGGGCCACTGAGACCTGTATACTACCCCCTTTAATGTCTGTCTCTGCCGGTGCCAGAATAACACGCCCAACCACAGGAGGCACTACTACCTCTCATTCGCCTTCAGACAGGATTTCTCTCCGTTGTGTCTTCTTTCCATCAAGGATCAAAGTTAATTTCTTTCTAAACATTTCACGTTTTATACAAACTACCCAAATAAACAACAACACACTGACAAGTTTATTCCTAAAACGAATCGGACATCAACATTCCACTGAGAGAAGCTTTTTTTTCTGAGGGAGGTTGCGTTGCGGGGCTTTGAACAAGGGCCTCGTGTTAAAAAAAAATCACGTGAAAACTTCCCCTGGTAGCGTTTATAACGTGTTCCACCGGCTGTCAAAGAAGACAACGGTGCATAGCTCACCCTACTTCAGCCGAAGGCGTGGATGGATTAACCGATTAGTGTGTCTTTGTCTCCCGCAAGGACGGTTAATGCCCTGTCAACGGTCAGAAGCAGCCCCCCGTCCTCCTTCTCGGCTGCCTTTAGCTGTCTGTGATGAGCGTACCATTGCCTCTTGCCTGTCATGTGTGTGTGTGTGTGTGTGTGTGTGTGTGTGTGTGTGTGTGTGTGTGTGTGTGTGTGTGTGTGTGTATCTGTGTGTGCGAGAGAGAGAGAGAGAGAGAGAGAGAGAGAGAGAGAGAGAGAGAGAGAGGATTTTATTCAGTTTAAGGCCAAGGCTCCATACCAAAGGGGCATTCACACAATCAGTCAAAGCAACTGAAGGTACGCGTCAAAATAAACCACAATCTAACTCACAGCTGTAACAGATCTGAAGGTAGTTTAAAAAAAAAGGGCACCGCGTAACTGCATACGCAGTCTCTTTGGAGCTCCGTAAAGATACATAACCAGATTAGAGATGATGTTTTTTTTTCCTTTTCGATAACAGTACTGTGTATAGACCGATGAAATACTTGGCGCTGATATCATGTTCTACAGGAAACCGCGACATAAGATTAGTTTCATCTTACTAAGTTAAGCCACACAAACGGCATGTCAATTCAAATTCGGCTGGGCCATAAACAACATTACTTACTTAATTCAAATTCGGCATAGCTGTAATATCTGAAACGCGGACACTCAATATCAGAAACACTAAATTCAAACTAAGCTAGAGTGCTCACAGCATGTCCATTCATTTTTATATTGTTATGTGGTTCTAACTCATGATTAGTCTTAAACAAATCTGGACTTCATAATTTTCAAGTCTATAAGAATTAAAGCGCTGCTGTACATTGGAATCCCATGTCTTCTGATTAATAATCATCTCAGAATAAGAACATTCTGCGCCCTTTAAAAGGCAGCCTATCGTACGTCCACTCTAGCTAGCTTCATCCAACATTTAAAGCATTTACAAATGAGTTTAGGTATACTGGGTACAGTCCGAACACTCCAAAAATTATACCATTTCGAGTACGGCTGCGGGATGCACACGGCAGTTGCTTAGCAGAGGCGTTTTTCGCTGGTGGGCCCTGCAGTCTTGATATATGGGCTGGTGCACCTATGGGGACGCTCCCCTGGAGGTTCTGTCATGTCACATCCAGTGGCCATTACACGATGGCATATATATATCTGCCGGCAGGCATCTGCCCTATGCATCCCTGCACCCTATGTTCACAAAGTGCAGGTTTTCAAGGGTTGATGCAGGATTGCTCCCTGCTGGTATGTTCGGCGGTTGAAGACAGCACTTCTCTGACACCCTCTTGCACTTTCGGGTGTATCATTTTCTTCTAGTCAATGGCCTGCTCAAAGTCATTTATGAACAATCGTATGCATTTTCAGGTGGAGTGTACGTACAAACCAGTTAGACCGTTAAATAAATGTAGAGAAAATCGTCGTCAACCAAAAATAAAATTGAATGAGGACTCTCACAGTTTGATAGGACGCACACAAGAAGATTTAACTTTTAAGTAAGCAAATTATCCCCCCTGAACGTCTTCCCGAGAGAGAGAGAGAGAGAGAGAGAGAGAGAGAGAGAGACAGAGAGAGAGAGAGAGAGAGGGACGACAGACAGACAGACAGACAGACAAGACAGAGAGAGATATGAGGGTGAGGTTTTTCGGGAAAGGAAGGATGACGGATGTGTTGTGTGTTGTGATTGGAATGGAAGACTACACGACTGCAGGGCTTTTGCTATATAGTTGTGTATTCATCCATTGCATTTGCCGTTAGCAACGCTTTCGTTAGCCTTTCCTTAATGGATTATTTACCTTCAAAATACATGCAATGTAAATTTTGGATGAAAGATGAAATATGGTGGAAGGACAATTCCATGAAATTTTGGGGCAGATCTGTGATGTGGATCTTTCGGTCACCGCCATTTTTTGTCAACTATTACGCCCCTGGTGAATAATTGTGAGCAGCCGAGGTCTTCATTTTCCCAACTGCTCAAGCAAAAATCATTGCAATGATTATCACATCTTGTTGGTGTTGGAAGATGTAAATCGATTCTACCCCAACCATTCCCTTTTCTCTGTCTGTCTGTCTGTCTGTCTGTCTCTCTCTCTCTCTCTCTCTCTCTCTCTCTCTGTAGAGTAGGGATACGAAGAGGGTAGAAGGGCTTTGTGTGTGTGTGTGTGTGTGTGTGTGTGTGTGTGTGTGTGTGTGTGTGTGTGTGTGTGTGTGTGCATTGTTTGCGTGCGTACATGCGTGTGTCTGTACACGAAAGCGCAAAGTATCGACCAACAGAAAAAAAACGATAACCATCGTCCGCATCCGGACACATCCATTATCAGGTCTTCGTCATCGACAACATTTTCATCATCATGCCCAGCTCAGGAGAGTCCAGCTCCTGCTTCACCTCTACAGACTGAAGGTGTCCTGTGCAGACTAATGTCCATCAGAAAACTGACCCGCACACTCCCCTTCCTGCCCTGCAGTCTTCGCTCCCTTCTCAGATTCAGGGGAGAAAACTCCACAGACCTTGCCGAGCCAACATGGCGGATATGGGGCCTGAGAGCAGAGAGATGGTGACGATGGGCCGGGTTCCTGTTACATGCTGCACACCTCGTTTGGCTCTCCCACTTTGAATCTCGCCTGATCGGGGATACACAGCATGAAGGGGAGAAGAATGAGGAGGAAGAAAAAGAGGAGGAGAAGGAAGGAGAAAGGAGGAGGAGAGGGAGATGGAGAGAGAGAGAGAGAGAGAGAGAGAGAGAGAGAGAGAGAGAGAGAGAGAGAGAGAGAGAGAGTCAGACAGAGACAGAGAAACAGAGAAGAAGAAGAAGAAGAAGAAGAAGAAGAAAAAAGAAGAAGAAGAAGAAGAAGAAAGGGAAAAAAAAAAATGCGAAAGAAAGAATGAAAGAAACAAAGAAAGAATGGAAGAAAGAAAAAGAAGAAAAAGAAGAAGAAAGGGAAAAAAAAAAAACAAAAATGCGAAAGAAAGAATGAAAGAAACAAAGAAAGAATGGAAGAAAAAAAAGAAGACAAAGAAGAAGAAAGGGTAGAAAAAAAATGCGAAAGAAAGAAAAAACGTGAGGAATGCTAACGACTAGAGACACAAGGTTTGGGTCCGACGATCGATAATCCGACACTTCACGATTCCGACGTTCGATAATTTCAACAAATCACGATTTCCGACGTTTCGACAATCCGACAATTTTGTCGGACCAACGAAACTTGTTTTGTAATGTTTTATTTTATGCCAATAGTTCGACACATCACGATTTCGACGTTTTCGATAGTCCGACATAATGATACACCGACACATTTGTTAAACCACATTCGGGTATCATTGCTTTTTGCGACAGAGGAAGTGGGGTTAAAATGTTGACAATACAGAGAGAGAGAGAGAGAGAGAGAGAGAGAGAGAGAGGAGGAGAGAGAGAGAGAGAGAGAGAGAGAGAGAGAGAGAGAGAGAGAGAGAGAGAGAGAGAGAGAGAGAGAGAGAGAGAGAGAGAGATTTTACTTTCAACATGTCAGACTAACGGGATTATAAAATTGGGTTGTGTGTCGGATTATCGAAACGAGTTGGAATTGTCGGAATCGTGGGATGTCGGACTATCGCTACTTTGTCTTACAGTGTCGGATTATCGAAACATATGAACGTGGGGTGTCGGACTACCGATGTGTCGGACTATCGAAACGTCGGACTACCGGGCCCAGCCCGAGACACAATAAGGATATTTTTTAAAGACTTTTTCTTCTTCGTAATCTAGGTACGTCACAGCGATCACGTTGTGCAAGGACCATAGTATCAGAGCGATCAGGTTGTACGAGGACCATAACATCACAGTGATCAGGTTGTACAAGGACCATAACATCACAGCGATCAGGTTGTACGAGGACCATAACATCACAGCGATCAGGTTGTACGAGGACCATAACATCACTGCATCAGGTTGTACGAGGACCATAACATCACAGCGATCAGGTTGTACGAGGACCATAACATCACAGCGATCAGGTTGTACAAGGACCATAATATCACAGCGATCAGGTTGTACAAGGACCATAACATCACAGCGATCAGGTTGCACGAGGACCATAACATCATCACAGCGATCAGGTTGTACAAGGACCATAACATCACAGCGATCAGGTTGTACAAGGACCATAACATCACAGCGATCAGGTTGTACAAGGACCATAACATCACAGCGATCAGTTTGTACAAGGACTATAACCACACTGAACGTGACTGATAACAGTGTCACAGAACAGCGCTACCGGACTCCAGGCCCAACATCGTGTGTATGTATTTGATGCATGCATGTACAGCCAGGCACACCAGGCCCAACGTCGCGTGTATGTATTTTGATGCATGCATGTACATCCAGAAACACCGGGCACAACATCGTGTGTATGTATTTGATGCATGCATGTACATCAGCCCACACAAGGCTCAAACCACGGACTCCTCGGTCGTTCGCTTCTCTCGCAGTACCCGCCGTGTCACTGTTCCACATCGCACGTGTTTTGGCGGTCTGCATTCCTTCCACACTTGCCCCACGCGTTCTTTAGATTTCCCGGCAGCTTGTCTCTGATCTATTATTCCCGTGGAATGCCATCATTCTCCTGGCCTTTTTTATGAACGGCCACTCTAATTGCTTCATGGTGGGAAACCTTTCAAAAGCGCCCTGATAAAGGAGGACAGAGGGAAGGGATTTATGGCGGAGAATGAAGAAAATCGTAACAAATTTACTGGGAATAAACAATGCATCTGGATCCAACTGCGCTCACGCACACACTCACAGACAGACAGACAGACTGGCAGGCAGGCACACAAAGAGAGAGAGAGAGAGAGAGAGAGAGAGAGAGAGAGAGAGAGAGAGAGAGAGAGAGAGAGAGAGAGAGAGAGAGACGGGGGAGGGAGGGAGGCAGGGAGAGAGAAACAGAGAACAAGAATAGGAATGTTTTATGGAGGGTAAAATGGGATAAGCTAACAGCTTGTTTACACCAAGCCCTCATACAAAATGTTGGAACAAGACCTTCGCCCTACCATCCCACCCCCATCCCCACTCACAAAGAGAAAATAAGAAAGACATAAAAAAAAAAAAACTTGTGGCGAAGAGAAACAAATCGGAGAGAGAGAGAGAGAGAGAGAGAGAGAGAGAGAGAGAGAGAGAGAGAGAGAGAGAGAGAGAGAGACAGAGACAGAGACAGAGACAGAGACAGAGATAGTAACAAGAAGGGTGTACCACCCCATATGTCCGTTTCGTGTGCTGCGAACACTTCAAATCAATCATTTTCTGTTTCTTAAAACAGAAGCGTGATAATCATTTATAATACTGGTCATCCTCAAAACCAAACACAAAACTGCAACTCTAAGTATTTGACAAAGGTGATCAAAATAAATAAAAACTGATAACCACTGTTACGAAAATACTTGGTAATGTGTCATAAATATATACACATATATACATACATACATAATACATACATAATCCGTGCATACTTACACATGTACATACATACATTTATGCCGGAAGAAGGTCGATTCAAAAAGCAGAAAACGTTACGAAGTTCGCCAACAAACACAGAAAAACACACTTTCCACTCTATTTAAGCAAAAACATCTACCGTCAAACATCTTAACATTTGAGTATCTCAGAAAATGTTCTGACCAACCCAACAGGCCAACATTGTACTGATTATTTTCAATTGTGTCAGAATCGCTTGTTTTCGCTGAACGTTGCTAAGTCCACTACCAACTGAAACGCAGCTTGCGGCCCTTACTATTATTGTCGCTTCGTTGGAAACGACATGAAAACCACAAACCAACCGAAACACACCACCGACAAAGAAGCCATAAAGAGAAAACTTATTGGTTCAAAAGGGAGAAAAATCTGTGTGCACATACCATCGTCGGTGCCGTTATCTCGGAGCGTGCTGGCAATCCATTGCACTCTTCCCTGGATTGTTCTGCTTCACCAGCTTTTTATCTCAGGTCGTTCCCTCCCTTGAAATGTCTTACACCCCGGGTCCACCCCGTAAAGCCACGTATTGCTTTTCTTCTTGCTGCCGCTCCGTCCCCCGTATTTGTGGGGATACATCGATGTGTGGATGATAGAACGATGCAGGTTAGAGTTCCTGAAGTGGCTTTTATATGGCGCCAGGGAGAGCAGCGGCTTATAAGATTTACGTTTACAGCGCTTCCTCTTGGAGCAAAACGGCCTGGATCAGAACCGGGACTGAATAAGCAATTTTGGTCATGTGATAAGGAATGTACGTGTGCTTGCTTCATGGCCCAGTCTTGCGCTGTACGGGGCAAAAAAAAAATTTAAAAAAAAAAAGCTCTAAACTATCGTAACATTTACTATTCAAAGTAGGTTTTCTATCATTTCCAAATGATAACCAGAAAAGAATAGTTATGAAAACAGGTCGGATAAATTGCCATCGTTTTTTGTTATGCTGTTGTTCTTGTAGTAGGGTTGTTTTTTTTTTGTGAAGGTAAATCTTGTATTACGTAGACACACAGACATATCCATTCACGCATGCAGCTTCACGCTGTTTCATCAGAAGACGTTGTTTTGTTATAGGTGGACTGTTGGGAGCGGAAGGGGGGGGGGGGGGAGATAAAATAAAAAGGAGACAGGCAGAGAGAGAGAGAGAGAGAGAGAGAGAGAGAGGAGGAGGTGGGGGGAGGGGGGAGAAGTTTGCAACCCTAAAAATACAACAGCGAGTCTCAAAATCTGATCATATTTGGCCCACGCTCTCGTCGGGCACGCTAAAAATACAACAGCGAGTCTCAAAATCTGATCATATTTGGCCCACGCTCTCAGTCGTTTCGCACGGGGACATATTTCTGCCAGTCACACTGAAGAGCACAGTCCTCGCTGTTGCAGTGTTCAGCTAAAACACGCTGATACCTGCATTCCTTTGGGGCACCCAACTCATTCACAATCTGCCGCCTTGAACGGCACCACCACACGCTGCGCGATAAACCCAAAGCATCGCCGCCCTCGCATGCTTTTTCTCACTTCCAGCCCCAAAGAGCTCTTATGTTCAAGGACGATAACCCGCGACCCGCCTCACTTAACCCAGCATCCGTCTGCGAAGCAGAAACCACGGAGGAGATAAAACCGTGTACCGTTTTACCATGGCGTTCTAGTCGTCTGTTTTTGTTACGACAACAATGTGCTTGAAAAGTGCGAGTCCTTTGTCAGATCCTACACCACGTGTGTCCACCTCCTCTCTCCTGTGATTTACGGTTCTGCGACAGTGGCCCTTTCCTTTGGAGAACTGGTTAGGGTGTGGTGAACAGCACCTATCAAGCAGGCTGCCCATGGGGCTTTTTTGTAAGGTGAATTTGGGAACACGAAAATATGCACCAACTGACTAATTACAATACCTAATTACCTGACTAGCTGCCTAGTGAATGTATGCGGAGACACCTGCAGCATCCCCCCATTCCTTGCACATCGCTGCACCTCACCATTTCACCAGTGTCCTGAGTACTGTCCCACAGTATGTGCAGGGAAAATGTATGTACATTTTGGTCCATGCATACAACGAAAATGGGGTTAATGTTGAAACTACGGCTTCGTCCATCACACCTCTCAAGAAAGAACTCTGAACTCTGAACTAGTTTAATGAATCGGCCTTCGGCCCTTGTCACTACCTCTCTCTCTCTCTCTCTCTCTCTCTCTCTCGAGAGAGAGAGAGAGAGAGAGAGAGAGAGAGAGAGAGAGAGAGAGAGAGAGAGAGAGACAGACAGACAGACAGAAACAGACAGACAGACAGACAGACAGACAGAGAGAACCATGCCAAACATGTCGATCCGAGATTTGCATTTGATTCCGTTGTATAAAGGCTTTGGATAAGACTGGCATTTGTGTCAATCACAAATTACAAAAGCAAAGTTTTGCTTCGAGAAATATCCAATATGTCTGCCATCCCCTCTCATAGAGTCGTTTTCATTCGCAAATTCATCTGTTCGAAGCTTCAGCCAGCGCCGAGAGCCTAATTGCTTTTAGTTGAGTAGAGAGCAAAATAATCCACAAACATTGAACAATCGCAACGCTGCTAAACCCGAGAAAGCAATGTCGTTGATTTTACTGCCCCAATGAGCAGGAGGTAGAATGTCCCCTTGTAAACCGCCGAACTACTGTTCGTGGATTTCAGAAAAAAAAAAAAAAACTGCTGCGTGACCAGAGCAAATCCAAGTTAGTTATGCTTGCTAAGTGTATTCCTATTACAATGAAATAAGCTCTTATTTCTGTCACTCGGTCTGTCAGTTCAGTGACACTGCCTTTCCGTTATGAAATTACTTAACTAATTTTCCGCCGTTGTTTGATCGTTTGCTGTCACATTCGTTCTCCTTCCTGTTTTCTCGTGGCACGATTTTACAGGTGGGCATCCTTCAGTCTCGGAAGACTATGGAGTTGCGCTCTAGGTGTCTATTCTGGTACAGCGACGGGTGTGGCTGGCCAGTCCGACGCGGGAATGACAGTCCCTGTGGCAGAGGGCACAGGTGAAGTCTGACGCTGGTCTGTCTGCCTGGGCTGCAGCCTTTTCTCATTCTCTTTTCCCCGTGCTGCTGAGCGAATGTCTCTTCGAACTTGGAGAGACCTCTCTGCACAGTCTGTCTCCAGGCTGACCGTTCGAGGGCTGTTGCTTCCCAGTTGTTCTGGTCAATGTTCAAGGATTTTAGGTCCCTCTTGCACACGTCTCTAAATCGCAGCCGTGGTCTGCCCGTGGGACGTTTTCCCTGCACAAGTTCTCCATAGAGGAGGTCTTTAGGGATCCGTCCGTCATCCATGCGCACGACATGGCCAAACCAGCGCATACGTCTGTTTCAGCAGCGTGTACATACTGGTGCATCTGGCTCTTTCCAGGACAATGTTGTTTGGGACCTTGTCCTGCCAGGTGATATTCAGAATGCGTCGGAGGCTACGCATATGAAAAGCATTGAGCTTTTCGCTCTTGTCGGGCACGCAAAGTCCAAGACTCGCTGCAATACGGGAGGGTACTCATGACGCAGGCTCTGTAGATCTGGATCTTTGTGTTCTCGGTCAGCTTGCTGTTGTTCCATACTTTCTTTGTCAGTCTAGTCATGGTGGTAGCTGCCTTGCCGATGCGCCTGTTGAGCCCTGCGACAAGTGAGAGGTGTCTGAGATATTTGAGCCCAGATAAACAAAGTCATGGATGACATCCAGTTCATGGTCATTGATGCTGATGACTGGGGGAGAGTCAACATCCTGTCCCATGACCTGTGTTTTTTTCAAGCTTATGGCAAGCCCGAAGGCATCGCTGAAGCAAGTCATGAGCTGCTGTAGGTCCTCGGCTGAGTGGGCGGTTACTGCTGCATTGTCTGCAAAGAGAAGTCACGCAGGCACTTCAGCTTGACTTTAGTCTTTGCTCTTAATCTGGAGAGGTTGAAGAGCTTTCCGTCTGTCAGGGTTCGGAGGTAGATACCTTCAGCTGCAGGACCAAATGCGTGTTTCAGCATCACAGCAAAGAAGATTCCAAACAGGGTGGGAGCCAGGACGCAACCCTGTTTCACTCCGCTCCGTATGTTGATGGCAGCTGATGGTGAGCCGTCAAAGACGACAGTGCCTTTCATGTCTTCGTGGAAGGATCTGATGATGATGCTGAGAAGTTTGGGTGGACATCCAATCTTGGGGAGGATCTTGAAGAGACCATCCCTGCTGACCAGATCGAAAGCCTTTGTGAGATCTATGAAGTCAATGAAGAGTGGCTGCCTTTGCTCCCTACATTTCTCCTGAAGTTGTTTAAAAGGAGAAGATCATATCTATAGTGGACCTGTTGGCATGGAAACCGCACTGTGATTCAGGATAAACTTGCTCTGCAAGAACTTGGAGCTTTTTTCAGTACTACTCGTGCAAAGACTTTCTCAACGATACTAAGGAGGGATATACCACGATAATTATTGCAATCGCTTCTGTCACCTTTGTTTTTGTACAGTGTTACGATGTTAGCATCCCTCATGTCTTGTGGTACTTCGCCTTCACTCCAACAGAGGCAGAGGATTTTATGCAACTCGGTGATGAGTGTCTCTTTACAGCACTTCAGTACTTCGGCGGGAATACCGTCTTTCCCTGGTGCCTTGCAGAGAGGCAAGACAGTCCAGGGCTTCGTTGAGTTCATCTATGGTTGGTTCTCTGTCAAGCTCTTCCATTTCTGGTAGGCGCTCTATGGCATTCAGGGCATCTTCTGTGACTACATTTTCCCTTGCATATAGCTCAGTGTAGTGTTCTACCCAGCGCTCCATCTGTTGTTCTCTGTCCTGAATCACCTCCCCTGTAGCTGATTTCAAAGGGGGTAGTTTTTCTTCTGTGTTGGCCCAGTGCCTGCTTGATGCCGTCATACATCGCCTTAATGTTGCCTGTGTCAGCTGCTATCTGAATCTGGGAGCAGAGCTGAAGCCAATAATCGTTGGCGCATTGCCTGACACACTGCTGGACTTTGCTGGGAGCAGCACGGAGAACCTGGAGGTTCTGCTCACTGGGATTGTTTTGTATGTTGTCAGGGCGTTTCTCTTGGCCTCGATGACTGGTGTCATTTCTTCTAAATGGGCTTCAAACCAATCAGCTGACTTGCTGGTCTTTTTGCCAAAGTTGGACATGGCGGCGTTGTAGACAGTATCTCTGAAGTGTTCCCATCGGTCTTGGGCATTTGCAGTGGGTGGGCCAGGGAGAGAATCCTCCAACACGCGCGCGAACTCCTCCACTTTTCTTTGATCGCGTGTTTTGCTGGTGTCGATGCGAGGCCGGCCCTCCTTTCTCCTACTGTGCAGTCTCTTCGCGCGGAGCTTCACTTTGCTGGACACTAAAGAGTGTCAGTGTCACAATCGGCGCTCTGGTAGCTGCGAGTGATCTTGATGCTGGAAAGGTCGACACGTCTGGTCGAGCTGATGCCAGTGTTTGGATCGAGAGTGTCTCCAGGAGACTCGATGCTGAGGCTTCGTGTTGAAGGTGTTACTGACGCACAACCCATGATGACAGCAGAGCTCTAGCAGGCGCTGGTCATTCTCGTTCATTTTCCCAGTGCCGAACTGACCCAAGCAGGTGGGCCAGGAGTTGTGATCGACACCTACTCTGGCGCTGAAATCGCCTGCGATGAACAGTAATTCTCTGTCGGGAATTCTCCTTATAGCAGCACTGAGGTCGTCATTCGATTTTACGCTATACACTATTCCACGTGCAGTGAGTGCTTCGGCATCAACCCCATACCCCCCCTACCCCCCCCCCCCCCCCCCCCCCCCCCCCCCCCCCCCCTCCACTATTTTCATCCTCTTCAAGACCAAAGCTTACACACAATTCTAAAGTCTGAAGATAATGACACACCAAAATGCGTTGACTTCAGGTTTTCATTGTGATAATAATACACTATCAGCCCTATAAAATCCACGCCTTCCTTACTCCCTAGGGCACACAGTTTGGGGAAGAATCGGGATTTGCGGGCAAGGGACGGAATCCCCACCCCCACCCCCGCACCCCTATCTCCCCAACCTCCCATCCCCTTACCCCCGTTTTTGTGAAAGCATTATCTTCAAACGTAAGCCATTCACGGGAAGCAATCATTCTTTTAGCCTGACCATAAACGCCACATTTCTCCTTTTACGAGGTGTTGGCAAAAATGTTACCGTTACAATATGGGATATACAGTGGGCCGTATATCACGGGCAAGGTTATGGGGTGTTAACAACATTATTAATGCTTCTGTTTGGACAATCGTTGGTCTTAAAACTGCGAAGGACGTTAGCTCTTTAGCTGCCGCTGTCAAGCATGTAATTCTATTTTCAGATGCCCTTTTTCTTCCATCTTTAAAGTGGGGAAAAGGCAAACAAGTCGCGCGGAGGCGGCGAACCTTAAATCAAGCCACTAAGCTGTAATTGTCTGTGGGAGATTAGGTTAAGATCCGTGAGTTGAGAGCAGCAGAGTGAATGCCTGACGGTTGATGGAGTGCTTGTCTTTACCTCATCCCAGCTCTCGCTGTTTCTCCTTCCCGTCTGTCTGTCTCCGCTTACACTGAATCAGGACGAATCGCGGGGAAACCAAAGCATATTTCATGAATGAGAGTTGGAGAGTCAGCAAAATGTAGAAAATTTAGGTCTGTCGCCATGCCCTAAAGAACTGCACGCGCGCTGAGCGCTCTAAAGTTTGCTGTGTTCACAGCAGCGACTCATTAGAATGGCCACTACAAGTGACAACTGTGTTTGGACTTACTGTTTACTGGTTAAAAATTGCGGGAACGCGAGCAAGAAAACATGTAGGACAAAAGAAGCTTGTTCCTAAGGCATCAAAGGAACGAGTAAAAAACCGCAGCATGGTAGCAACGCATTTCGACCTGTAAGTCTTCCACGTGGAAACATAAGCGTTGAACGCCATCAATTTGACGATCGGCTAAACTGATCTCTTTCTTTTTCATTTTGATTATGAACCTTTCCATGTCGCGCTGAAAGCATATTTGGGATTTAACGTAACTGTCACCAAGGAATTTGTACCTGATTCCGTCACTACTGAGCAAGAGAAAGATGCCCCATTGGACATTAGATTATCTCCTAATGAAAAAAGTAAGAGACACAAGTAATCATCAAGACTATAAACAATCATCAAGACTATAAACAATCTACAGACATTTGTTCCTTGTTTAAACACGACTTTTTTCCACACTAATATGGCAGGGTTTAATCTAAAACGACACTGAAATGTAATAGCGTGGTGAAAGTGTCAACTCTGCGTCCTGAAAATGTCTCTACTCTGAAGACAAACAAGCTGCATTGAAGTTTTACGTCCAACCGACCCTCAAGTGATACGGCAGACAGGGATGACCATCCCAAGAGAGTGAGCAGAGGGAAACCTCTAAAGCTACAGTGACACCACCACAATGACACCATGCAATGTTGAGCCACAAGATGATAATTTTCAAGTCGGGCTCCTTTGGGATTCGATCTCGTTACGTTTGACCACAAACTCTGTGCTCTGGCCACCCTGATTTACAGCAAGGTCCGATCTCTGACAGAAGCCTGTTGCTGGCCGACACGCCGCTGGCCTAAACCCTGTCATTGATACAGAGTGAAGCTTATAAAATAGAGTTGTGCTTCGCGCCACAAAGCCCATCACTTACACGCCTCTGTGAAACTCGAGCCGGCTTACATCAGTGTATCTCCACACGCACCGTCAGGCGGAGGTGCAGCACAGAAGATTGAAACAGTGGGGGCTTGAAGGGGCCGTACGTGATTGTATTGTGACACGGTCTGGGGGAAAGGAGCGAGCAGGCGATAAACAAAAGAGCAGAACAATGCAGGGTGGGGTGGAGGGATGGATTACCGCCACGGCCCCAGATACTGCACCAGTGCATTGTATGCACTTTTGCTTAAAAAAAATCATTTCCATTCCTCCTCCCCCCCCCCCCCCCCCCCCTCTCTCTCTCTCTCTCTCTCTGTGGGAAATTCAAGGGAGCCCCTTGATGACTGGAAAAAGAAGAAAAAAAAACCTTCAGCATAGCGTTATCTGAAAACATATCTGTGTCAAGTGTTCTCTGGAAAACTTGCTGCTTCTTCGGTGACACCTACAGGAATTTAAAAAAACAGCAGCACTAATAACATCGCGGGCCTTTTATTTTGATGTAATGATTCCAGTGCTATTTGGATGATAGAAATCACTATATGTATCAGCACGAACACTTCCTGTTTCTGTTCGCTCAACCTGTAGGCGAGATTGCATTATATGGTTTCAACAGAAGCTTTCAAATACCCCTGGTCTGTTTGTTTTTTGTTTCAGTAACAGTAATAATACACTCACAGTCTGTTTTGCATGTTCTTTCAACATGTGTTGAGGCCAATCTAAATTTCTTGCGTATCACTTCAATAATTTCCCTATCATCAAGGGAGGTGTAAAGACACTTTAGTCTGTTCCCTACTGTTTGAGACAGTACTGTTTCCTGCTGTTGCTAGTATGTTTTTGTAATGTTTCAAGATTGACAACCTTAAAGTTTCTTTTGTTCTGTTTCAGCAGAAGTATTCAGACACTTTAGTCTGTTTCGTACGGTTTCAGCGAAAGTGCTTGGACTCATCTAGTTTGTTTTGTAAAGCTTCTCTTAAAGGGTTAGGACACCCCTCATCTTTTTTTATCCTGTTTCTATCAAAGTCTCTGACACAATCTGCTCTGTACTCTGTCTTCAGAAGTGTTTCACACACTTTCAATCATTTCAGTATTGTTTTTAAAGTGCTCACACAGTTCTAGCCCCCTTTAAATAATTTCCAGAAAAGTATTTAAGTCTGAGACTGTGTTCTTTATCTTCAAGAAAAGCATGTAAACACTTCTAGTCCATTTTGTACCCGTTTCAATAAAAGTGACAGGACACTCCCAGTATCTTTTGTATTGTTTTGATAAAGTGCTACACAATCAACACAGACATTTTGACACTAAACAAATCAATTTCCCTACTCCCACCATGTCAATCCCCCCCCCCCCCCCCCCCCCCCCCCCCCATCCCCATCACCACACCCCCACCTCCAAAGAGCAAAAACACTAAAGAGCAAAAACAAAACATGAAACAGAGTAGGTCTACCGCAGAGTGTGAATATTGAGAGTACGTTGATGCCTTTGCGCACTTCTCTCAACTAGCTAATCCCCGAGCAACAGTGTATCTTCTGCTCATCTTCAGACGGAGAGGCAGCCAGGGAGAAGCAGCGGGGTCAGCGGGGGTGAGCTTTGGAATTGGAAGGCAATTCAAGGGAGGGAAGTGATGTGGAGATAGGCTGCAGAAGAACAACAGGGCATGGGGTGGATGGAAACGGCTGGCAGCACGGCCCCAGACAGCACTGTGCAGGAAACGCGCACAGTCTGGTCTTGGTGCTCTCTCTCTCTCTCTCTCGCTCGCTCGCTCTCTCACACACACACACACACACACACACACACACACACACACACACACACACACACACACACACGCACACACACACACACACACCTCTTAGGATTCTCATTCGACACCTGTTATTTGCTGTATGTGTGCAAAGTTCCTTAGGTCTCTTTTTTTTCTTCTTTTTCTATCTTTTCTTCTTCTTAAAGATTTAAAACACAAAAAAATTCCGAAGCTGAAAAAAATGGGCGAGACACACGCTCATCACGACTGCATGACGTCTATTGCTGCATCATCACATCATTATCACCATCAGCAGCAGCAGCAGCAGCTGCAATGTCCAAACCAGCAAACGTAGCAACACTTGCTTTCAGAACCATGTTTTTATGCTGTACTTTTGTCGAACTGCAAACACGGCTCAGATTTTGTTGTCTTCCTAAATACGCTAAAACACATTTAACTTAACTTACCACACACAATAAAGCAAACATCTGCCAAACGTTAAAGTGTATCAGCAACTTTTCTTGATGTTCAGAAAGCTTATGACCGTATATGGCACACGAGACTACTTTTTAAACTTAAAAATATTGGGTTGAGTCGCAGTATCTATCAGTATATGAACTCTTTCCTGACAGGGAGAAAAATTATCACAAAATAGGGAATACTTTGTCTTCTTCGAGGGAAATCAACATGGGGATTCCTCAGGGATCTGTAATCGCTCCTTTGCTTTTTAACATCATGTCGTATCGCGTATGATGCACCAAATATATCTGTCCAAATCCATTGATATAGTACAGAATGCCGATGATACAGCAATGTGGATGAACGTCCCTTTGCGGAAAAAGACTGGATTACGCTTTATTAGTCATATAAACAGGTTATATCAGACAGAGCTTGATAAACTGAATATATGATAATTAATGGTTTAGCATTTTCAGCGCAAAAAACTAGCATGGTTCTTTTCAACAATGGTGCTGATCCAAAAAAGCTAAATTTCTAACTGATGGTCAGGATATAACTTACAAAACTGAAGTAATTTTTTTTTTTTTTTTTTTTTTTGGGGGGGGGGGGGGGGGGGGGGGGGGGGGGGGGGGGCTTTATCTTACGCCAAAATCAAACTGGAAGAAACACTTTGACAGCATGTTATCAAAAGCAATGAAAAGTGCGACTTTTGATAGTAAGTAAACAAACTTGGGGTCAGGACCCTAAAACTCTTGTCCATTGTCAGACGTTGGTTATCCATGCATGCACGCACATACACAACGAACATGACGTCTTTCCTCCGCACACAACTGCATCCACTCCATACACATAAGGCGCAAACAAAGGTCAATTTCGATTCATCCCCTCCTTAATCTTTTAAAATCCCATGGGGGGTTCTTTACTCTGGCATCAATCAAAGCTTACATATTTTCATAATCTGTGATTCTTTCAGCTGGTGCAACCAATCAAGCACGCTTCTTCGAAGCTAATGTTGCAGGTTTACTCACTGCAAGTGTCCGCACACACTCTCTGTGGTGTCCGGAACTGGCTTCCTCTGTGCGGGGATCCCATACTGCCCATCACATATCACAACTACTGGTCGGCGACAAACTTTTGCCCAACCTGGATCTTCCCGCGGATCGGAACTTGGACCGGGAACGCGCGCAGCCCCCGGCCATCCACCTTAGTGCCCGATCTCCAGTCTCTTTCTTCTTTCCTCTACCGCACGGGGAGTCGGCCCAGCTATAACAAAAAACCAGATAAACACGAGTTCAAAACACTGCCAGCCAGTTAGCAGTCATATTACACTTTAACATTTTTGAACTCTTCAATTTTTCAAATATAGTTTCGGTTCCGTCAATAAACCGTTGAAAACAAAATGGAGAATCATCTAGATTCTCACAATATAAAATTAGATACTTACGGCTTGAGTACCGGTCAATCAACTACAATTCACATACTTCTGTATGTGTTTAGGCCTCTGCCTTTATCAATGGGCACAGTCCGCCTCTTCTTCACCTAAATCATCTGTTCCATTCTCAGAGTGCGCACCGATACAGGTCAACGCCTGTTTATATTCAAATCGCGTGAACAGTGTTAAAAATTTCACTCAAACCCTGGGCCACGTTCAGTCAATACGCTCCCTTGTGTCACACGACTAACCTATAGTGTAACGCACGAATCAATAATCTTTTTCTAATCTGTACTGTCTCATGTAATCGCGTAGCATACGAAATATCGCTCCGCATTACATGACATCCATCTTGCGATTTCACTTTTTAGGTCTAGATTAATGTATGGTCAGGAGGTATTCTTTTCTGCTCCAGAGACGTTCCTGGACAAATTACAAAGTTTAGATAGCAAAGCCATTAAAACCTCTTCCCGACTTGTCCCGTGTCTATCACGGGGTCGTTTTCACGATAGTGTACGCCCGTAACCGTGTCTACTACGGGGTACTTATTACTTGATTATATCTATTTTTATCATGCGAATGACCAGCAAAATCAAATTATTATCACACCACATCATTGCACAGGGTATAAGAAAACAAGATGCAAAAAATCTAAGATATATCTCAATAAATGAATGAGTAGTGAACAGATGAGTGAACCTACTGCAATTTGGCCCTGGCACTCAGCAATACGGAAAATCTCATATACTGTGACAGGGAAGACACTAAACTGGCTTTAGGTGTCCCTCTTCATACGAGCACAACGAAATCGTCTAGAATGGCTGGTGTTTCACCTCTTGATAAAATGAGAGAGCTGCCATCAGCAAAGTATGTAATAAGAGCAAACACCGTTGAAATTCATTTCGAGCAGAATTAGACATAAGATCTGACACTGACTATTAAAAGGAAGCAAGAGATAAACATAAGTTACAGACTGTAGCACATTATGTTTCTGAACTATTTGAAAGACTCCAATATCACCCCGAAAAGTGCTGTTCCCATGAAGAATGGCACGCCTGCTCCTCCTTGGGAATTAACGAAAGGTAGTTTCGACTCTAATGAC
>JADBJO010000113.1:1021279-1026279 GCA_016801955.1 Conus betulinus
ACACACACACACACGCACGCACGCACGCACGCACGCACACGCACACACACATACACACACACACACACACACGAGAAAGACAAACAGAATCACCCTCCCATCTGTTCTGTTGACCGATCCGACGATGTAACGATGTTTATGTCTTTTGCTCTAGAGGACACTTTATGGCCTCATGTTGTTTGTCGTTAATCAGTTGACGTCCTTTTTCCTTGTGTAAACATAGACATCAATGTTTACTTCCTGTTGGAAATGAGAATTTACCCATCTTACAGGTCTCCCTGAAGGGAAAGTAATGAATTACTAAAAAATAAATAAATAAATAAAAACTGCTCAGAAACTTTCCTTCACAGTTTATTAGAAATAACGTACCCCCACCCCCCCCACCCCCATCGACAGTCTTCGGCAACACGCATTCGTTCCGAAAACTACCTATGTATCAGAAAAGCTGGGCTGAAGGGAGAGTTTCCAATCAAAGTTGCTGTCATTTACTGTCTGGCCTGACCCGAGATGTGAGGCCGTCTTTTTACTCTTTTTTTACCACGTGAATGTACACACACACACACACACACACACACACACACACACACACACACACACACACACACACATATATATATATATATATATATATATATATATATATATATATATATATATATATACACGTTTGTCTCAGCAATCCTGACTCGTCGCTGTGTTTTAATTTCTTTCTGCCTTTGCACACACACACACACGCGCGCGCGCGCGCACACACACAAACACACACACACACACACGCACGCACGCACGCACGCACATGCACACGCGCACCACATGCACTGGCACACACACTCACACATAACCCGTGCCCACACACATAAACAAACTCGTGTACATCCACCACACACACACAATTGACGATAACGGCCCAACCAATGATAGGTAGGTAACTAAGGTCAGACCAGCGCGTTGGCTGATTGGTCAGTCAGACATCTGCTAAGCCGTGGCCATGAGACCCTCTTCTTCAATTGTCTCACCATAGTCACTAACTCATTTATCCATCAGCTCGAAACCATGCCCAGTATGGTGTTTAAGCTTAGCGGATGTCGTACAGCGTGTATGGACTAGTTGCACGCAGTTAACATCTTGATGAAACTGACACTGAAACTGCCTCTGCTTTCTAAATGGTATGTCATTTCAGCGAATCAGTTCCAACTGCCGTGTTGGCATCGGTACTTTTCCGTCTCGGAAATTGTGCCTGGTCAGAACTTGGGCCTCCAGGGCTAACGACGACGACTCCGTTTTCTACATCATGCCGGATCGCCGTTGTTGTGGCCTGCTCCAGTCCCTACATCGTAGGCTATGAGACCAATCGGCGAAGTTGTACTAACACTCAGCACAGTAGACGAAAAGTTTTGAGGAGAATCAATAGTTTGTTCTTTTAAAGAATGTCAAACGTATTCTTTTCTCCTTCAATCTTTAACGTGAGGTGAATAGAGAACGCAGCTTATTCTGATGTTAAAATGAAAAGCACGGATTTCTGCACGCTGTGAATTGATGTTCCTGCTCCTGTAAAACTACTACGCGCTGCTCGCTCGTTTAGTTGGAGCCGGTGATACAAAGTACAAGCATAAGGAAAATAGAAGACGGATTGTTTCTTAAAGAGCATACACGATTTGTGAGACGAATGTTGTGTGCAAAAATGGCTCATAAATTCAATTACATGTGAAGAAGATTCCAACGTATGGGGAAATGGGTATTAGCAAAATAATGAATTAAAAAACCATGGAAAATATATAACAATCAAATGTTGCAATGTTTTAAACCGATTACGACGGTTCCTAAACACACAGCCTCCCCCTCTCTCTCTCTCTCTCTCTCTCTCTCTCTCTCTCTCTCTCTCTCTCTCTCTCTCTCTCTCTCAAGTAAAAGACTACTACTTAATTGTTCAAGTAAAATAACATTCATATTCGACAGTGTAGGGGTACGGGCGCTGTTCGGTCACTGCACGGCAAAAGTTGAGCTAGAATACTGCACTACCATCTAAGCGTAGATGAGACAACTCGGATTCATTTGCAAAAGCAGCTTTGATGTATCCTGCATAGTGTTGAAAACATATGAAGAAATATGCCATGGATTTTGGCAGAGTCTGACTGGTGCTAAGGACTTTGCGATGGCAGAGGTCTGCTCCCTCCCGACTGCTCCTTCTTGTTTCTGATGCCATCATCCTGCTATTGCGTTGTGCAAGTTGCAATGTTTTTTTTTAATGTTTCCGAGCAACAGTGTCACAGTAGCGTCCACACGACATTAGTAACTGGTTCATCGCTGATATGTTGGTTCATGAAGAGGCAGAAAGACGGGACTATGTCCACATTTTTTTTTATCCGTCTGCACCTTCTGAGGTCATGGAGAGGCAGAAAAAGCGGGCGGGTGTCGCATGTAGCCATCTTTTGAAATATACCTCCACCCTCTGAAATACAACGGAGTACATAAGAACGCGAGACGGCTTGCTTGTGCAACACAGAGACAGCTGCACTTTGCGCACGAATGATAACACTTTTATTGGGACAGTGTTGATAGCATGGTCACAAGGTCATAAGGTGGTCATGACACGAAGGCTATATGTGGATGTTGCAGGAATTATCACCATCTTTTGCTTGCCATCGACGTAAAGCCGTACCTTTGTTGTTCACTGGCACCAGCGACTTCTACTATAGTCGCTTTCTTTCAATGCTTGCGATTTTATTATTTCTGAAGTTTCAGTTTCATCAAGACGTCACTGCGTGGCGTCTATTCAATATACACTACACCACATCCACCACGTTTCGAGGCCACACTTCGCGTGATATAAAGCTGATGGATAAATAAATCAATGTAAGAAAAGGGTCTTTTGGCTACGCCTTAGCAGTAGTGTGACCTGCACATCAGCCAGAGGCGTTAATCAGACCTTGGGTACCTACATAATAGTGTCTATGCCACTACTATTATCGTATGTGCGAGTGTGGTGAGTGTATAAGTGTGCATATACTGTGTTTGAGTGGGTTGGCACGAGCCGATAGTGCGTGCGCGCGCGCGCGCGTGCGCGCGCGCGCGCGCGTGTGTGTGTGTGTGTGTGTGTGTGTGTGTGTGTGTGTGTGTGTGCGCGCGCGTGAGAGTGAGTGAGTGAGTGAGTGAGTGAGTGTGTGTGTGTGTGTGTGTGTGTGTGTGTGTGTGTGTGTGTGTGTGTGTGTGTGTGTGTGTGTGTGTCCGCGCGAGCTAGCGCGTATGTATGTATACATGTAGTGTGTGTGTGTGTGTGTGTGTGTGTGTGTGTGTGTGTGTGTGTGTGTGTGTGTGTGTGTGTATCGTATGAGTGATCAGTGGGCTTGTGTGAGCATGTTCCTGCATGCATGCATGTGCGCATATGCGTTTACATGTACGTGTGTAATATGGGTGCCTGTGTATATGGGCGCACACACACGTGTGTGTGTGTGTGTGTGTGTGTGTGTGTGTGTGTGTGTGTGTGTGTGTGTGTGTGTGTGTTTGTGTGTGTGCGCGCTCGCGCGCGCGCACGCGTGCATACGTACGTGCGTGCGTGTGTATGTGTGTGTGTATGTGTGTGTGTGTGTGTGTGTGTGTGCGTGCGTGCGTGTGTATGCGTGCGTCTGTGTGTGTGCATGCATGCGCGCGCGCACGTGTGTGCTTCTGAGAGAGAGACAGAGACAGAGAGAGAGAGAGAGGGGGGGGGGGGGGATGGAGGCAAGCGCCTTGATTTTTTTTTTTACGATAAGGAAACATACTCGTTTTTTTAATTACGAGTCGGCCATTGAGTTTTACTTCCCTAAGACAATGTTACACTAGCGTCCCAATGATTGGTGTGTACATGTGACATCAGAGCACGGCGCCTCATCGATACATCGGCGCACGAGGTGTTGACAAAGGCGGGTCCCAGGTCCACTTGATCGCTATCTTCAGGGTCACGCCTCCCACCTTCTGAGAGATACAGACTACATAAGCGCGCGTGTCGGCTCGTGCAACACGAAACAACTGCACCCACGTGCTGATAACACACTTTCCTTGTGTGATATGTCTGGTTATCGTCAAGGGGTCACGGGATGCTCATGACGCCAAGGTCACATGAGGATGATGTAGCATTAATCGCCTTCCTTACCCTGCTGTCGAACTAATGGCCTGCCCTTCTTATTCTCTAACTTTCCTTCATTTTGCATTCATAATCAGCTCCCAACCCCAACCCCACCTCCTCTAAAACATACATATCAACACAACACAACACAACAGGAGAAGTTGTCTTATTTTGTAACTAGCTCACATGTGAACGGATGTACACCACTGGGATCATCGATGGATGACGAGGTGGTCAGAGGGGGAACGGGGAAGGGCGGAGGGAGGCATGTAGATTGTATCTGCGTAGCAAACATCTCGTGAATTCCAACGATAACTAAGTAAGAACAAAATATACCTACGGCTTGTAATTGTTTTCGTTTTCTTTCATTCATTCTCAGGCGAATGTTTGATGCAGATTTGACTCAAAGAGGGCGGCACACACACACACACACACACACACACACACACACACACACACACACACACACACACAGAGACACACACACACACACACATACAGATATATATATATATATATACACACATATATATATATATATATATATATATATATATACATGCACACATGAGCGCGCACGCGCGCTCAGCGCGAGAGAGAGAGAGAGAGAGAGAGAGAGAGAGAGAGAGAGAGAGAGAGAGAGAGAGAGAGAGAGACAAACAGACAGACAGACAGTCAGAGTCAGACAGACAGACAGACAAAGACAGAGACAGAAAGAGACTGCAATCGACAATTCTCCAACATTTTCTGTCACACAGAAGCGGTTCTGATAGTTTTACAGTTAAAAAAAGGTGTAACGGAGTGTAAACAGTACAGGACTTTGTAGCGAGAATATGAAAATCAAAATTGATGCAACCGCATATGAGCTCTGAATCGTTAGATGTTAAATAGTGGACCG
>JADBJO010000113.1:1031279-1048779 GCA_016801955.1 Conus betulinus
GACAGCATTCTGCCAACAACACAGCATCCTGTCACTGACACAACATCCTGCCAACAACACAGCATCCTGCCACTGACACAACATTCTACCAAAAACACAGCATCCTTCCAATGTTACAGCCTTCTGCTAAGTAGCGATAGTTTGCGCAGTCCCACTGAGCACTACTGACAACAGTCTCTGAACACGACATTCTCAGCCTCCCTAATGACAACACCTGTGAGTCGTGGCGCCAGCGTGACTGCTCGTCCCCCTACAGAGAGTGTCACCACGTTCATTCCACGACAGTCCCAATGGCATTGACGATGCCGGCGACTTTGGAACGAAGCATCAGGAGCATGGACGTGGACACAAAACTGAGGTCAAAGCATCAAGATCCACAAAACTAAGACTTTTTTTTTCCAGCAGTGAGGGTGGGGATGTTACGAATGATGCTAGAGTTCCCTTCTAGAATGTGACTACGTGACAGGGTTTTATTCCAGACTGTCTTTCATCATTAATACCCGGTATCAGCCAGGCTCGAGACACACAGACACCTGCTGTGTTTGGTCTGATATTTTGAGCAACACTCTTTAGGGACGTATCCATCACTGGATGTAAGTAGGAGGTGTGGTTCCCATCTTCTTCCTATTAGAGTCCATAGTGTACTCATCTCCGGATGGGAGGACTCGAGCTCGCAACTTTTTCAAGCCCGCAACGCTTACCACGCACACAAAAGAGGTGATCGACCGTATCCCGTGGAGATGTTTGGGGCTCTTCAGTATAAATACCTCAACCGCCTTCAAGAAGTTTTTGTTCGTAATTTCTGTTCTGCCACCCTTTGACTCTCTCGCTTTCCCCCCCCCCCCCCCCCCCCCCCCCCCCCCCCCCCCTTCGTTTTTGTTTACCGTCCCCTCCCTTCTTGTCTCCCTCTAAAAACCATTCTCCCTCTTTGTTCTGGAAACTTACACATGTTTTTTTCTTTTCTGATCCACAATTTTATGATATGCCAGGGTTTTCTTTTTTTTTTGTTTGTTTTTTGTTTTTGGTAATTCGGCCCCTTGGTAATGAAAATGATACATACTGTCTAGACAGCGGCCCGTTATCTGCAGTGTCTATTTGACACGCTTTTTAGACGTATTTTTCATAGCATTCAACTGTTTTCTCATTTATCTTTGGCGACTTTTCTTTACGTGGGCGTGAGAAGTCAAAGAGAACGCTTTTTTGCGCACTCAGCATAGCCTGGTTTTATAGACCAAAAGATGTTGATATTTTAGCTTCATTGTCATTCACTGCTTTTGTAGTTCGTATCTTTTTCAGAATATGATCTTTATTGATGAACTGACCTATTCAGGATGTGGACTTTTTTTTTTCTCCCGGAATGAGTCTAACGGCCCCGAAAAGATTCTGTGTTGTCGGTTGGACTGTATGAACCTAAAACTCGGCTGGTCTCTTTACAGGTAATTCTCACCGGTTTGGGGACGGCAGAATGGTACTCATTTCCACCATTGTTTCTTCTTTCTCCTTCAAACGTTCAATCCATCAACAAACTGTGCGGTATGATACGCACTGATTTCCGTGCACCATGATCAAAGTACTGAACAAAAAAAGAAACAAGAATTTCGTCATTCTCAATATTCAGCCTTGTACTAACGCTTTCAAAGCTAGATTTTTCACACCCGTTTGGTCACAGTTAGTTCCTGTTGTCACTTTTTGTGTGTTGTCATGCAGGTCTGAATTGAACTCTGAAAGAGCAGAGACTTCAATTCTAAAGCATCAAGTTTCTAACTGTTGTCATGCAGGTCTGAATTGAACTCTGAAAGAGCAGAGACTTCAATTCTAAAGCATCAAGTTTCTAAACTGTTGTCATGCAGGTCTGAATTGAACTCTGAAAGAGCAGAGACTTCAATTCTAAAGCATCAAGTTTCTAACTGTTGTCATGCAGGTCTGAATTGAACTCTGAAAGAGCAGAGACTTCAATTCTAAAGCATCAGTTTCTAAACTGTTGTCATACAGGTCTGAACTGAACTCTGAAAGAGCAGAGACTTCAATTCTAAAGCATCAAGTTTTCTAACTGTTGCATGCAGGTCTGAATTGAACTCTGAAAGAGCAGAGACTTCAATTCTAAAGCATCAAGTTTCTAACTGTTGTCATGCAGGTCTGAATTGAACTCTGAAAGAGCAGAGACTTCAATTCTAAAGCATCAAGTTTCTAATTCTTGTCATACAGGTCTGAACTGAACTCTGAAAGAGCAGAGACTTCAATTCTAAAGCATCAAGTTTCTAACTGTTGTCATACAGGTCTGAATTGAACTCTGAAAGAGCAGAGGCTTCAATTCTAAAGCATCAAGTTTCTAACTGTGGAGTCAAACAGCCGCATCGGTGTCGTGAGTTTCTGGCTGCTGCCTTTCCTTGAACTTCACAGAGAGAGAGAGGGGGGGGGGGAGAGGGGAGGGAGACAGACAGACTGAGAGAGAGAGAGAGAGAGAGAGAGAGAGAGAGAGAGAGAGAGAGAGAGAGAGAGAGAGAGAGAGAGAGAGAGAGAGACAGGCAAAGAGAGAGACAATGACAACGACAATGACAATATTTTAACGTTAGGCTTCCGGCCTGTAAACATAGGTACACGTAAACAATGTAGTGGCTATCCGATCAGATGGATGACAGGAATCAACTTAAATTTGTGCAATAATATGTTCTTCCTTGTGTCTCAGTGCATAAAAGATATACATAGCAGAGCAGAGCAGAGAGAGAAAGTGAGAGAGAAGAAGAGAGACAAGGAGAGAGAAAGAGGATAGAGAGCAGGGGGGAGAGAGAGGGGAGGGGGAGATGGAGGGAGGGAGAGGAGAGAGAGAGAAGAAGAGAGACGAGAGAGAGACTTCAGACTTCAGATTTTTTTTATTCAGTAAGGCCATCGGCCCATTTGAAGGGGAATGAGCACAATCATTCACATTATAATGTGTAGGAAACGAAATCACTAGTCACGAAAAAAAAAAAAAACAAATATACCAATAAGAACATCAACTAAGACGTCATTATGTCTCTAATCTTAGACGCCTTACACAAAAAACATACCTAAATTCCTAATTATCTTATAACTGTTAGAGCTAAGTAGTAATTGTAATCGAAACATACACGGGCGCTTATAATATTTCTGTGGGATAAATTTTTGGCGAAGATCTTCTAAAGCTGGGCAAAGGAACATAAAATGTATTTCATTTTCCTCACCTTGCATACACAAAGGACAAAGCAAGTCAGCTTGTGTATGTTTCCTATATCTTAAGTAATGAGTCCTAAATTTCAGAAACACCGACTCTAAATTTAGCAATTAATCTTTTCAAAAACGCATGTCCAGATCCAGTTTTAGATAAGGCTGAATATGTTGGAAGCTAGAATAATTTCTGTATAAATCATACCGTTCACTAGTTTGAATATGGTCGTCCCATAATTGCCATCTACAGTCAATCAACCTTTGTCGAAAAACACGAATAAACTGTTTTTGATTTCCAACACCCTGAGCCAGCCAAACATCCCAAAGCCATGCTTACACAGAAACAAACGCACATTTGAAACCCAGTTCATTTTTCCCTTTACATCCAAATCAAACAACATCTCATAAGACTTTACGAGGCAATCTACAATGATCCATGTTTAAGAGCTTTAAACCAATATCGCACACATTTAACGGCTGAGCCATGAACAGTGGATATCTATTGGACTCTCCATACACCAAGTCATTAGAGATACGCCTATCGAGACCTAGAAACCTCTTCAAAGCAAATAAATGCACAGCCTCACAATGAACAACGGCATTATCTAAACCCCAATTTCAGCCCCATACATCAACATAGGCTGTATCTGGGAATCAAATATTTTAAAGATAATTCCAGCGAATTATTATTCAAAGCATGCAATCTTTTTATTACACATATCAGAGAGAGAGAGAGAGAGAGAGAGAGAGAGAGAGAGAGAGAGAGAGAGAGAGAGAGAGAGAGAGATAGTAAAACACTTCATTACTCGAGGTTAATAATATTCAGAACGGCAGTGCCTTGTCATCCGATCTGTCGTTGCTGTTCTTTGATGTACTACGAAAGTATAAAGCAGAGAGAGAGAGAGAGAGAGAGAGAGAGAGAGAGAGAGAGAGAGAGAGAGAGAGAGAGAGAGAGAGAGAGAGAGAGAGAGAGAGAGAGAGAGAGAGAGAGAGAGGTGGGAGAGAAGAAAAGAGAGAAGACAGAGGAACAGAAAGACAGGTAGACGAACAGATAGAAACAGAGAGAGAGACAGACAAAGACGGACAAAGAGCGAGAGAGAGAGACAGAGGGAGAGACAGACAAACAGAAACAGAGAGAGTTCTTCCGGTTTTCTTTGCAGCAGTTTGAGCAGTGGCTTGGAGAACCAAAAAAAAATGTGGACAACAACAACAACAAAGAACAGGAAAAAAAAAGAAAGAAAAAAAAAAAAGCCAGGCATTAGTGGGTGTCAGCGGCTGTGTGGTCCCCTGTGTGTGAGGTGGTGGTGACGACGCGGACGGTGAAGAGAGCCAATCTGCCCCGCCATCAACCCCGCACACTGTGACAACATAAACTGCAGCTGCCACCACAGCCGGTCGCTCCGTCGTTGAAACGCCGACTGACAGCTCCGATCATTTCTAATTGGTGTCGGCGCAACGCGAGTTGGACTTGCAGGTTCGGTTCTTTTTTCCCCGGGGCTGAGGGGTACGGTAGGGAAGGGGGCTGAAGAACTGCTTTGATGGGGAGGAAGAGATTGGGACAGGGGGGTGGGGGCATGAAAGGGCTGGGGCAGGGGGGGAGGGAGGGATGAAAGGGAAGGGACAGGGGTGAGGAGTGGAAGGGAAGAAGGGAAGGAGAGTAGAGAGAGAGAGAGAGAGAGAGAGAGAGAGAGAGAGAGAGAGAGAGAGAGAGAGAGAGACAGAGAGAGAGAGAGACAGAGAGAGACAGAGAGAGACAGACAGAGACAGAGACAGAGACAGAGACAGAGACACAGAGAGAGAGACAGAGACAGAGAGAAACACGAAACTCGAAATCTTTAGTGAGGGTGAACAGATAAGGTGGAAGCTTTTTTTTTTTTTTTACACTATGCCCTCAAAATAATAAATAAATAAAAAGGAACAATTACATCGATTGACAAAAAAAAAAAATAATTTCAGCAATAAGAAAACAACAAATTTTATCCCCTTTTTCCTCCCTTATTTGTAGAAAAATAGTAAGCAGAGAGAGAGAGAGAGAAGAGAGAGAGAGAGAGAGAGAGAGAGAGAGAGAGTGGGGGGAGGGAGGGGAGGGAGTTTCAATTTCATCAAGGAGGCGCGTTATTGCCAGCAGACTGGTCCCTGCACATTATACCACATTTGCTTAGTTTCGAGACGCACAGCGCGGAATTTACAGCTGTTAGATAAATGAATTAATGACTCAGATGAAAGCATTTAAGACGAGCGTCTCATGGACACCACTTGGCAGTCTGACGTACGTGCGCATTAGTCCAACGCGCTGGTCAGAACTTGGGTATCTACCTAACATTGTCTGCCCCACTATTACCATTGTATGTGTATAAATGCGAAAGTGTGCGCGTGTGCGTGTAAGTGTGCAACAATAGGTGGATACGGACTAATGTGTCTGCCAGTGTATGTGGGTGTGTGCGCGTGTGTGTGTGTGTTTGAGTGTGTGTGTGTGTGTGTGTGTGTGTGTGTGTGTGTGTGTGTGTGTGTGTGTGTGTGTGTGTGTGTGTGTGTGTGTGTGTGTGTGTGTGCGTGCGTGCGTGTGTGTGCGCGCGCGCGTCCGTTTTCGTTGACCACTTGGCTCTCGGTGCTCCGGTAGGCAATCGTAGCGTCAAGAAATGCCAATCTCAAAAATGATTCTTTCCAATTTTTTTGTTTCGAAAAGGTTCTCTGCTTAACAGAAAGATTTTGCTATGTCAAACATTCACATCCAAAATGCATTCAATAACAGTACCATTAAACCATCTACCTTATGCCCCACTTTCATTCAACACGTTCGTACGCCTTTCCCAATCCTGACGACGGGGCATCGAAGTCCTAATTAAAAAAAAATTGTGGATTTCTTTTAGCTCTACACTGTGCGTTGCTGTTTCTTCTCAAGGGCCAAATTCAAAGTGTAGTGGCACGAACAAAATAAAATGATCACTCACAACTTACATGGGGAAAAATTACAAAGAAAAAATTACAAAGAAAAAATTGTAAGCCTATTATCAAAAGTCTCACGATTAATTCTCATCATCCTAGTATCCCTCACTCATCGTTATAGTAACCTCGTGAACTGAAACAGGTTCTCTTCAATTTTAAGATTCATTCTATTTCAGATTCTGCATTTCTCATACAAATCTGGTATCGTGAACAAATTTCTTTTTTCTCTTTTTAATTGCACATTGCGAGGAAAGTGCACGGTATCTGACGAATCGTGTAATCTGAAGGTAATTTTCATATACATAACCAAAATGGACATGATGAAAAAAAGGGGGGGGGGGGGGGGGGGGGGGGGGCGGTTTTACACAATCCAGTGTCTGACATGATGAAAAAGAAAGGGGGAAACGGTTTTACATAATCCAGTGTCTGATTCATTTTCTCTCTGCTCACCCTGCTTTTCATTTTCGACGCAAGCAAGACAATGATGTCTCTATCAGGGCAAATGATCAGAAAAAAAGAAAAAAGAAAATTATCGTTTGGATGTGTCGCTGTTTTGCTTTCAGTTTGAGTTGTGTTTAACCTGGCCGACCGCGAGGAACCCTTTCAAAGCTGTCACCGCTGTCAGGGTTCACTGACATTGTCTTGGAAGCCCGTATAGATAGATCTATTGTTTGAACTTCTGCAGGCGCAGACTGATCATGTTCCTTGTCAGTGTATCTTGCGTGGTTCGCATCGGTGTCAATATTCCCTCTATGTGTGTTAGTGTGAGTCGGCCAACATTTTTCCGCTCGCGTCGCATGCGTGTGTGTGCGTCAGTGGATATCTGTGTGACAGCACAGCTTGGGGGAGGGTAGGGAGATATCTTGAACTCTAATGTTTTCCGTGGAAGCGGAGAAATTGGGTCATGCATCATCCTCACTGTGAATTGCCCAATCATAGTTAGCCTTATGTTTGAATTATCCAATCATGGCCAAGTTTACAGTAAAACAGGCTGTGGGGTTGGTGAACAGTCGCTCAGTGTGATGTGCAGCTGTTTTCAGAGTGGAGGTCTCTGACAGTTGGTGTGCTGTTTCTATGTTGGGAGGCCCCAGGGAATCCTTTTAGGAACTTCATGTTCAGGGTTCTGACCTACGGATTAGTGGAGCTGCCGTGAGTCTGGAGGGGACTGATTCTGTGTTTCTGTGTAATGTTCTTTTCGCTGTTGGAGGTACAGTACAGTGAAAAGGACTGTTGTTTGTAATTTGTGACACAGCAAGTAGCCTGGTTTTGCTGGAGCTGCACCGAAGAGAGTGGAGGGACTTGTGCCTGTTTATTATTTGGTACCAGTGTCTTCTCTCTGGAGCCAACACAACAAACCGGGTGAACTGTAACCTGTGTACCTGAAACCTGGTGGGGTGAAGACTTTTTGCTGTGGTTGGGTGCTGTGGACGTGCCGGTCTGCTGTCGTTGGGTGCAGTGAAAGTGCCGGCCGGTCTGCTGGTCTGGGGGTGGCCGTGGTGACGCTGGACAACCCATCTCGGAGTTGGGCCGGACACGTGTTGCTTCAAGGTACGTTTGGTATAATTCAGTGTAGACATTTTAGTTACCCTGTCATCTGAACCTGGTTTGCAGTTGGATTGGGCCAGAATACGGGGGAACTCCGAAGGAAATCCTTATCTTCATTTGTTGAGTTGGGCAGCTGGAGGCCGGAAGCTGTCTGAGGTGACAGGCAAGGGGCAGGGTTAGTGCCAGGAAGGGCTATTGGTTTTGTAATTTAAACAGTGTATTGTTTGCATTGAGTAGTTATGTAGACTGATATGATTCTGGGCCTGTAAGATCAATGTAGGGTGTTTTGTGCATGTGTAAGTACATTCATTCATGTGATCTTCCAATAGTTTCAGTCACTGGAACCTGTGGTGTCAGTATGGTCTTTTAGTCTTATTAGCAGCCTTAATGCCAGACTAGGAATTATGTATTTGTGTGGTTGCTAGCACTGTTGGCACCTGTGGAAGTTAACCAGGGGAGATGGCCCATTGTTGAGAATCGTTGGGTTTAAGTCGTATATGATGATATGCTTGTCAACCTTATGATGATATGTTTGCCAACCTTATATGCATTGCTCAGTCAGTGGGAGTAAGCCAGCTGGATATTTTAGCTGAAGATCAACTTTAACACAGACTGACAGCCCCAGAAGTGTTTTGGGGTAGTGGTGTGGTGTGTGTGTTAGGTTGTCCCATGGTTCAGACATAGGCTATAAGTTGTAAGTGATTTTTACAGCAGTGGCAGTGACAGTGACCGACAGACAGATTTATTTCGGGCAATAAGTATCTGCATTTTTTATCTCTTGCTTTCCAAACTACAGATGTTTGGACCTTGTTCCTAACGTTGGGAATTGTGTTGGAAGCCATGCATGTTTTTCAAGGTTGTTCTGCTGCTATAAGAAAAGTACTTAAACAGTGGATATGCAGTTGTACCAGGCTATGGATTTGAGTCGGAATGAAGTTTGATTTTGATTTTGTACTACTATGTGGCACTGATGTCTTGTAAAGTGAGCTGTGTATGATCTGTCTGGAAATCTCTTTCCTTTTTATACAAATGAATGATGATTAGACTAAGGCTAGTTGCTAACGCTGGTTTATTAATTTGGATAAGGTTACCATTGGGTGCAACTTGTGACTGGAACAGGTTAATTTAAAGACAGATTATCCGCAGTAATAACTTTGACTCCCACGTGTTGTGCTCGTGATGAGTGTGAATTTAGTATGTGTAGGACCCTATGGGATTCATGATAGATTCTTAGTGGGGGATGCACCTGTATGTGTCCACAGATATCTCCCTGTACTCCTGCCTTGGCTGGTGATGGGATCCCTGTGCGAGGTGTGGCACAGCGTAGACTGCTGTTCCTGTTGCTGCGACAGGTTAAGTGGTACATGTGAATGTTGACGACAAACAGGGGCTGTTCTAAGGTAACAGCATTGGACATTATCTCCAGGATCAGGAGAGTGTGCCATCATTCATCGGATGTGGAGTAGACTCCAGTGTGTGACAGATACCAGCAGAAATCCTTAGTGACTTCAAATATATTTGATTAATATCATCGTGCAGTAGGCTTAGTCTTAATGTTGGTAAATTAGTCATTGCTCGTGTGTGTCGCAAGCTGCACGGGTTTTTCAAGACAGTTTGTCTTTTGTGAGGTGGCAAGAGACATTTAGATAAACATTTCTTACATGTTGTGTAACTTGGTTGGGCCATTCTGTGCGAGTGATTCATAGTGCTCAACCCAGTTATTGGATTATCAATGGTCATGCATGTTTTAAGTGCCAAGTTGTTGAAATGTAATCTGGTTTAGTTAACCTTGTATGTATGTGTTACAGAATTGTTTGTTGTTTGGGCTTTCTATATTAGTGATTGGTCTGTCATTGTGTCGGAGTTCATTCCCTGGTTGCTGGCTTGTGTATGAATTTGAATTTGTTGGTAGGTCGGATTCACGGTGTCCTGTTGGGCCAATAGCCAAGGTGTTATCGGTCGTGTGGGTTGCATTGCATGGTAGCGATGCATCACACCAGGCTGGGACATTGGGATTTGACCCGAACTAAAGTTTAGTTGTAAATTAGTTTTATCACCTTATGTTAGTTTTGTTGTGCAGTGACTATAAATCTGTGTGAATTATGTCAAGGGGTTGAATGTTTGAATGTGAGAGAGAGTGATCGTGTGGGTAGTGAGTGGAATATTCAATGTTATGGACCCAGGTGTTGTGGTTTGAATGAAATTATATGTGTGTGAACTGGTCATTTGTTTGTGGACTGCTTATTTGAGTTGGGGCGTCAGGTATTGTAGGTCTGTAAGTCTGTCTGTCCCTCCTTAGCAAGTTTAGGTCTTAGCGAGCCTGACAACCACACAGCGAAAAGAAGACTCGGGCCTTAACACGAAACAAACAACACTACTCTCAACACCAGTGACTCCATTCCTAACATAATAACAACACTACTATCAACACCAGTGACTCCATTCCTAACATGATAACAACACTACTATCAACACCAGTGACTCCATCCCTAACATGATAACGAACACTACTATCAACACCAGTGACACCATTTCTAACATAACAAAACTAGGCTATCCTTCAAGCAGATAAAATCAGATCGTGCGGAGGGCGACAGGTATGTTTTTCTTAATTTATCAACCCTTGCTCTCTCTCTCTCTCTCTCTCTCTCTCTCTCTCGCTCGCTCTCTCTCTCGCTCTCTCTCCCTCTCCCCTCTCTCTCTCGCTCTCTCTCCCTCCCATCCCTCACATCCCACACACACACACACACACACACACACACACACACACACACACACACACACACGCGATAAACAAACATCACAAACCGGACAGGCAAATGATCTGCAGGTGCCCTGGCGGTGGCACACGACCCGACTAGAGCCGGGGGAACCTGGTGAACCGTTCACCGGCGCCACGTCCCCAGTGACCTCCCATGTAGTCAAGGAAGAGCAGGATCGGCAGCAGAGGAGGAGGAGGAGGAAAAGGAGGAGAAGAAGAAGATGAAGAAGAAGAAGAGGAACAAACAACAACAAAAACAACAGCAACAACAAATGCAACAACAAGAGCAAGAGGAACAAGAACATGGACGACAAGAGAAGGAGAAAAAAAAAAAAAAAGAAGAAGAAGAAGAAGAAGAACAACAACAACAACAACAACAACAACCACAACCACAACACCAACAAGAATAGGAGCAAGAACAAGAAAAAGAAGAAGAAGACGAAGAACACGAACACGAACACGAACACGAAGAAGAAGAAGAAGAAGAAAAACATTTTTTAATGCGAAGACAAACATAATGGCGTTCCAAACTAATAAAGAGAACAAGCGGGCAGACATAGGCTGTAGACGGGACAGCCCATGCCCACTTTGCACATTGTGTGCAGTTTCTCTACAAGCCTCTAAATTACAACCGAAACCTGATGTTTTATCAATCTTTTCCAGATAAAAAGTTTAAAGGACTCTCAGAAAAAGAAAGACGGGTGAAATGGAAACAGAAGCGGGGGCCGGAATAGCTCAGTGGTACAGCGCCGGACTCGTAATCCCAAGGTTGCGGGTTCGAATCTCCGCCGGGCCGTTTCGGTACAGGGGGATTTTTTTCCCTTGGAGTTAACATTAGTTCTGACTCCATTTTCCCATACGGTCCTTCGAACGAGACTCTAAACCGAGGTTCCGCGTGTGAACGCACGCATATCATCTTGCACACACGTAAAATCCCATCACCAACTTTCGGAAGAGAAGGCCAGTTTAGCCGTTGGTATGGATGACACGTTACACATAGCATGCACCTCCCCCGAAGATGGAGTATGGCTGCCTTAATGGCGGGATAAAAAACGGTCATACACAAAAACTCCACTCCCTGTGTTGGGTAGATGGGATTAATACTTGTCTGTCCTTATAGGGAGTGTCCGCAGGAGTATCAACCTGCGTACGCAGAAGAAGAAGAAGAAAAGAAGGAAACCGTAGCAAAAAGAAATAAAAAAAAAGAAAACAGTGATAGAATTTTTTCTTTTAATGATAACAAAAAACTGAAAAGAGTTAAAGAAGGTGACAAAGAACGATAATTACTGGAAGAGATTTCAAGGAAGCGCGGACTCAATTCTTGCTGAAAGAACCGTCACGGGGATTTTTGTTTTCTAGTTACATCTCTTGACTGATTGGGACTTTCCAAGAAGTTTTCATTCTCATGTGGAACAAGGGATCACAGAAGGCCCTCCAACACACACAGGTCGCAAACCAACGTTTCACGGCGAATATGCTTTTGTTGCAAAAAAAAAAAAAAAAAAAAAAGAATTCTGTAGTTGCTTCGCGTTTGTTCTCTCAACGTGCCCCATTCCGGTGAAATCTGTTTTTGAAGATCTGGCTTTGCCCTCCGTGAATGACGGTACTAATAGATACGTGACAAATTTTGAGAATGTTGATTATTGTTTCATAATCAACTCACACCACCGACCCTCAACACACACACACACACACACACAACAACAACAACAACAACGATAACAATAACAACAACATCAACAACAGCACAGATAGATCAGTTTTCCCGGTGACTCATCTACGTAGGCCGAACCTTGCTGTTCTTATTCTTAAGTACATTCTTCACAGAGAGAGAGAGAGAGAGAGAGGGGGGGGGGGGGGGGGGGGGGGAGAGAGAGAGAGAGAGAGAGAGAGAGAGAGAGGAGCTCAGAGGGGGGGAAGGGTGGGGGCTGGTAAGGAGTGGATGGGGGGTAGAGAGGGAGCATTCCACGCCACTCAAGGAAGGGCACGATGATAATGGTGACGACGATGATGATGGGAATCTTGGGGACTTGTGAATGAAGGAAGGGAGTTTGGCCAGACTGGCAATAAGCGCGGGCTTGGGCGGAGAGTGAACACGGTCATTAGGCTATGTAGACAACCGCCCTACCTGGGGGATACAACCCTCACGGCCTCACTCACCTTGTTGTGGGGGGAACCTGACATTACTTGTACAGTGGTACCCTTACACCACACACACACGCACACACTCTTTCACACACACACACACACACACACACACACACACACACACACAGGTACTCCTCTCTACTCACAAAAAAATCCAAGCACTAGAGAGATCATAGGACACCCTCCCCCCCCCCCACCCCACCCCCTACTTCACACACGTTCCCTCCTTACTTCCCTCACCCCGCCTTCTCCCCCACCTTTGTCTAAAAAATCAAAATTACTGGAGTTGCAGTTAAGTTCATTATTGATTATACAATCTACAAAAAACAGCACTCACAAACTTTCATCTTGTTGCACCTTGCTAATAAAGTCCAAAAATCATGTTAAAAAAAAAACAAAAGAAAGGCGAATTAAGTCCCAACCCTTGTTCAACCCCACTAGTAAAATTAACGAAATCAAATTGTCAGCTCTGAAGCTTATCTAATTTTCAGTCGGGCATAATACTTTTCAGACAACGAATTTGAAGCCTATTATCCAAATCTTGATCGAACAGATTAGAACAATTTCTTAAACTCAGCTGCGGTTTTGTTTTGTTTTGTTTTCTTCTCTATAACCACAACATGAGATTCCCAATACAGGATCTCGCTAGCGTAGTAGGAATGATGGAAACAAAAAGCATACTTAAGCTCTGTCTGTCGTCTTGTTCTCTTACAAACTGGAATAGAGAGGATGGATGGTGCATGGACGGAGAGAGAGACAGACAGACGAACGGACAGACAGGCAGAGACATATATGCAGGCAGGCAAGCAGGCAGACGTACAGAAAGAGACACGAGGACTGAGAGGATGAGAGGGAGGATTAAGCTGTATTTCATTACACTTCTCAAGATATTCAGTCCACCATGAATCATTATTCATTTCACTGCGGTAGCCATTTTAAAAGCTGAATTATATGCATTTCAAGGTGTATGTGTGTGTCTGCGTGTGTGCGTGCGTGTGTGTGTGTGTGTGCGCGCGCGCGCGTGTGTGTTTTGCGTGCGTGTGTGTCCCCGTCCCGTGCGTGGAGGGAGAGAGAGAGAGAGAGAGAGAGAGAGAGAGAGAGAGAGAGAGAGAGAGAGAGAGAGATTCGCTTGAAACCTGCCCCCATCACATTAGCAGAAAGTCATCGTTCATCTCTAACCCCAGCAAACTTTCGCCTGAACACGCTAAATACGGTACGGAGCGCGTCTATTCAGAAGACCCCCCCCCCCCCCCCCCCCCCCCCCTCGCCCTCCACTTCTCTATCCTCTTTACCACCCTACTTCCATCCCCTTCATCCCCGGCCAACTCCCCCGTCTCTAACACCCACCCACCCACCCCCACCCAGCAATTCTCGTGGAATGACGATGGAAACCCTTTTTTTAATGGAGACATACACTTGAAAAAACGCCACTGAAGAGTTGAAACAGGCTCGGAGTAAGACATGCTATTTTCTGAACAAGATTCCTCTTTTAGACGCTTGAAAGAGAGAGAGAGAGAGAGAGACGAGAGAGAGAGAGAGAGAGAGAGAGAGAGTCGAGAGTTTACGTGCCCCCCGATTACATCCCATACACGAAGCTATAATTTAGGCTGTGGAAATGGCCCCTCAAAAAGGTTTCCGAGAGCTGCATTTAGCGGGATAGCTTCATCTGCCCCGATGCTTGGGCAATGAGAAAATAATCACTCTGAGGCGGCCTGTTGGCAGAACCACGTCATTACCTTAAAAGTCATTCGTCATGTCGCCGGGAAGGGAGCGGCAGAACAGGGAGGTGGGCGGGGTGGAGTGGAGGCAGATGGAGAGAGAGTGAGTCGGACAGAGAGAGAGAGAGAGAGAGAGAGAGAGAGAGAGAGAGAGAGAGACATACAGACAGACAGAGACGGAGACAGGGAGAGAGAGAGAGAGAGATCGGAGAGGGGGGGGGGGGGGGGGCAAGATAGAGAGAGAGGGAGACAGACACACACACACACACGCGCGCGCGCGCGCGCACACTCACACACAGAGAAAGTACAGAGGAGAAAGTAACACAGACCGAGACGGAGAGAAGGAGACAGAAGTTCAAACGATAAGGAAGAGGAAGAGAGGAAGAAGAAGTAGAAAAAGCAAGCGCTAACGCCCCCCCCCCCCCCCCCCCCCCCCCCCCCCCCCCCCCATATTCACAGACAGTCAGACAGATAGACAGACAGCGGCGGAGAATAACGTAAAACACCATCACACCTCTGACAGATTTCATTTCAGTTCCTTTCCACTTTGATGTAGACTAGCTAGAAGGTGCGTGGGGAGAGGGTGGAAGGGGGTGGAAGCGGGTGGAGGGGCTTGGAGGGTAAGGGAGGAGAGAAAAAACGGTGCGATTACCCCCCAGCCTGCGGCCACACGCCGCAATCAGGATTGTGTCCTGAAACACTGTAATTATCATCCATGGAAGCGTTTTGAGGCCCACCATAAATCTGAGTCAGCGTTTCATGTTACACTGATACTTGATCAAAAGAAC
Organism: Conus betulinus; assembly: GCA_016801955.1. Classification (NCBI taxonomy): domain Eukaryota; kingdom Metazoa; phylum Mollusca; class Gastropoda; order Neogastropoda; family Conidae; genus Conus; species Conus betulinus. The sequence continues at coordinate 1,046,369 of JADBJO010000113.1, forward strand.
AACCCCACCAATTATTTCCTTGTTTTGGGGGATCTGCATCGATGAAATCACAACCAATCTTCAAGTTACATGACCCTCCCCTTAGTTGACTCGCATTTCAGGCCTTTGCACTCACCCGTCACCTTATCTTTGCGCCAGCCTCAAACGCGCAACATAATCCCATTCCTTTGATCTTAATCTGTCTCCGTGGAACCACCTTCTTAGCCATATGAAAGGAAATGAGGACTATCAACATTCAGACACAATAAAAATTCTCAAAACAGTCTAACTGCGCCAGTCAATAAATACTCGACTCCTTACGCAAGCCCTTGGGGCATGAATTTTTGGTGTGCAGTCTGTGCATTCAGGGTAGGAAAAAGGCAGGGGACAGAGTACAGTCCGATATGCCTGGCGATCTGAATGGCCATTTAACTCGTTTGAGGTTACGGATCAGGCCAGAATTTGATGATTGGTCAGTTAGTTGTGTGTGTGTGTGTGTGTGTGTGTGTGTGTGTGTGTGTGCGCGCGCGCGCGCGCGTGCGTGTGCGTGCGTGTGTGTTTCAAATTTCACACCACTAAGTAGTAGGTGGAGAGGGTACCGGCAACAAACACAAACAAACAAGCGCGCTGCTGCTACCAGTGCGTTCCTCACGCCATTTCAGTGAATGATAGAGATGGCATGACGGTAACGCGCTTCCTCTTCCGAGTGTCGTGGTGCATGCTGGCTATTTTTTAGCGTCTTTAAAACTCACCCATCTCCGACGCGCTTGACACTGACGATCATTAACGTGCGTTAATCAGATTTTCTGCGAGCGACGGACCACTACAAAGAGGTGATAAGTCTGACATATACCGACGTAGGAGATATAGAAAAAAAACATCAAACAAACAAAAGTCCAAAGTCTACGGTGAATAGTGACGATTACGGGGATACTGTTCCATTCTCAGGATTCAAGCTCTGCTTGTGTCACTCACGTTGTATGTGTAGGGAAAGGGAAAATAGAACGCGCGCTTTCAAGAGCAAAAGGTGTATTCCGGGAATAGGGTCGTAGCTTGTTCGCATGTTCCGCAAACGGAATACGGCTGACGGTATGGCAGTATACAAATGTACATACATGTTGAAGCCTATTCGCATGAACAAGTGAAATTGAGACTTGCAGTCGACGGATGCCGAGGAGGAAGACGATGGAAGAGGAAGACAACAAGAACAAGGAAAAACAAAGTAAAGAAAGCTCTGACGACAAGGGTGGTGATCTCGGTAAAGATCAGGATCAGAGTAAAAAACAACACATTCTCTTCGAATTTTTGTGAGAGAATAGAAATGGAAGTCTACGTACATATTCACTGAAGTGACAGCTTGTACCATCTGCATCATATCTGTAAACAAGATATCGAAAAAAAACAAGGATAGGCTGCCCCCCCTCCCCTCATCTGCCTTACGCCGACGAAAGTGATGCTTGTTCTGTTTGCGTCAAATGGGTGTTACGGGTGGAACAAATCAGACACTCAAGAAAAAGCTGTCCTCAGTCTCAGCATGTTGGTGCTTGGATCTTCTAACTGGTCGAAGTTCTGCTGAGATTTGCGTACACCGTCACATGGTAAACTCGATCTTTCTAATTTGTCCGACTTCGGCGACACTTTTTTTTTTCTTGTTTCTTCCACGGCTACTCGCCTACAAACTCCAGCCATTGCATCTGATTTAAAGAAGTGCGAGTGTGTTTTCTTTTCTTTCTAGTTTTTTGTTTTTGTTTTGTTTTGTTTTTGTTTTCGAACCGGTTAATGTCACCTTCTCCCACGCCTCCGCGTCCTTACCCGTCTCCAGTGTCACTCTCCTTATCATATCATACCATCTCCTCCCCATTCTCTTACCACTTCAAAAAAAAATAAACAAACAAAAACCGTTTTCCTCCTATGCGAAAACGATGTCAGCAAGCCGTCCGTCTGCATTTTATTCCCTCGCTGGTTACCCAGTTGAACGAACCCTTCAATCGAAACAGGACAACTAGGAGAAATGCAAGGGAAATAACTCTTAGTTTGGTACCGTTCTCAGCCCAGTGTTAAGTGGATTTGCGGCTTCTAAGAAATCGTTGAACCCGATTTGCACCGCAATCAATTTACGTTAAGAATTTCCAACAAAACCACTTTTATTTAATAAATTTCAAATGAAACCAGTTTATGTGGCATATTCGCACTGAAACTAACTTATGTCGCCCATTTCCGCTGACTCAGACTGTGTAAAGACTATCTTTTGAAAATCAGTGTATGCGGCGAATTCCCATTGAAATCATGTTATGTACCGACTTACCACTGAAAACAGTCCATGAAGCAGAAGCCTTGCTTTTAGATTAGTGCGTGTTAGCGCTCTGATAGGTCTTCTTCTTTTCTTTTGTTTTGTTGCACATTTTCCCTCTTCATATCTTTGTGGGTTTCTC
>JADBJO010000113.1:1053779-1063779 GCA_016801955.1 Conus betulinus
CAGACAGAGACAGGTGAAGGTCGGCAGATAAAATCAGATCAGATCAGAGCAGAGCAGATAATTTGAGGAAACATTCGTGATACGACTGTGTGCTACCTTTCCTCTAATGGTACTTGTTAGGCTCTCCCCTTCCCCACGCCCCTCTTCCCTACCCCCAGCCTCCTTCGCCCGCCACTTCTCACGCCAGAAGAGGAGCTGCAGAGAGATCAAAGTTCTTCGCGATAGTCTGGCACTTTTTTCTATACTGTCCATAAAACAAAACAAAAACGCAAAACACACAAAAACCCTAATGAAACGTTTCAAAACAGAGTGATTGAAGGCAGAAAATGAAGCAAAATTTGAAGAGAGAGGGGTTATTTACTGCCAATGACACAGACAAACAGAGTACACGACTAGACACAATGCATTTCGACCTCTTGGGTCTTCTTCAGGCGAAAACAAGTAACATTCAGGACAGTGAAAACGAAGAGACCTCGTTTTCGTCCGGCGGTCATTTTGATCGTGAGGCGAACAGCTGAAACTAAATGATTTCTTGTTCTTCGTTTTCACTGTTCTAAACGTTATTTGTTTTCGCCTAGGTCGAAATGCATCTTGTCTAGTCCTGTACTCTGTTCCTCTGTGTCCTTCGCTGTAACTAACCCCCTCTCTTTCTAAATTTAACCCTAATTTAGGGAAAAAAAGAAAAGGGACAAAAGAAAGAATGTCAGACTGAAAACAACTCAAAAGGGGGGGTGGGGGGGGTGGGGGGGGGGGGGGGGGGGGGGAACAACAACAACAACGGAAGAAAGGATGAGACAGAGAGGAAAAAACACCCAGCTTTTATGGTGACCTCACTTTCCGTTTCCTGTCCACATTTAGAGCTGGGGTGAGTGTCGTGTCTAAACAGTCAGCGTCATGGGGACTGTTGTTGGATCGACGTAGTGGGTATAGAGCCCTCTGGAGGAGAATGCTCACTCACTCGCTCCTATTACTGTCTTTCCTGAACTTATGTCCCGCGAATGTCTCACCAGAACAGCCATCAATGAAAGGGGCTCAGAAGCAGCAGAGTGTCTCCCCTGGTGGGCTGCCTCACGACGATCTAATAGTTCCTGTCCAATACTCGGCTGCCATAGGATGATACTGCATGTAGCTTTGGACTGAAAAGCCGAAATGAGTGGCCTGGCATTAAGGCCGCTGGAAGGTTAGAGAAGAAGAAAGAAAAGCCAAATAGATAAAGAAACGAAGAAGAAGAAGACGACTACGACGACGAAGAAGAGAGACGACGAAGAGAGAGAGAGAGAGAGAGAGAGAGAGAGAGAGAGAGAGAGAGAGAGAGAGAGAGACAGACAGACAGACAGGCAGATAGATAGACAGACAGACAGACAGACAGAGCCGCTTTCCCAACTAGAGCAAAAATAGGGAAAGATTACTTCCTTTCCCATACACCATTACACGACAGTTTTATTCAGTTCAGTTCTTTTATTTCAAGTCACGTCATCTCAGTTGACATTACACTGTGACTGTTTCCTAAACACAAAGTCGTATGTGTTTGTTAAAACTGACCAGATCCCATGTCGTAGATGTTTACTAAAGTGGTGTTGCAGAAGGCACGTCATAATTCAAAGCCTGCAAAGTGCGGACAACCTCACTTATACCGTGTGCATTTTCACATTCGTTTTTTACTGTATGTTTATTTTGAAAAGGACTCATTTAAAAATGGACATTCCTAACAGAGGAAACTGTGCAGAAATATTCCACTTCCAACCACACGGTTTCCTAAACTATTTGTAGAATACTTTATATTCCATTATATTCATTCTTGATTTGAATATAATCCTGGATGTATGCCTCGAGGAAGATATTGATTATTTTTCTGCTTACTGCATTGCTCATGAATATAATTTTCATTACGGTGTTATTAGTTAATTACTGAAAATATTGGCGAACAGTAATACAACTATTCTTTCTATATTTCGGACTGCTCCTTTCATTTCGTGACCCATTCTCCCATCCCCATCCGCTCAACCTCACCCCGCCAACATGCCTCGCAAAACATGAAATTAATTTCTCCTGCTACATGCATAAGCCCTTGTATTACATGCCAAAGTCGCTTCAAATGAGTAACTTGTCGCTGGGGGTTGTTTTAAACAGAACAATGTCACTTCGGCTATCAAGAACACACCTCTCTGGTTGTCATACATGCAAAACCAGCATGGTTTTTCGGTCTTAATCTGAGTACTTGATCACAGTGTCGGGAGTTATCTAACCAGCTGTCAAAACGTTGCGGGACAGCTTGTTGCCGCCTTGGTTTCTGACTGCGTGTTTGATACTGACGATCCAGAAAGCTTTGCAGCAGACGCTACGGCACAAACTCGGCCTGGTGGTCGGCCCAGGGAACCACATAGTGGGCGGGTATTATCAGAGGATGAGGAACAGATTAGACCACAGGTGAGATAATCTAAAATGGGACGCCCCATGCTGAGTCTGTGACGTCATTTCTAGAGGAGCTGGGGCGGGAACTGTAAAATTATCTGGGACGGGGACTGTGTAAAATTATCTATTTCGGGGCGCGGGCGCGCGCGCGTGTGTGTGTGTGTGTATGTGTGTGTGTGTGTGTGCGTACATGCGTGTGTGTGCGCGCGCGCGAGCATATGTGTGTGTGTGAGTGTGTGTGTGTGTGTGTGTGTGGGGGGGGGGGGGGGGGGTTGGTTCTGATTATCTACCACTGTGCCTCCGCGCCCGCATGTGTGTGAGTGTGTGTGTGTGTGTGTGTAGAACAATTATACAGACATCTCAAAAACGCGCTCGTGACCATCTCGTGTTTCACTAATTCTCCCCCTCTCAACACACCCCCCTCCCCCCCCCCCCCCCCCACCCCCGCCCCCCCCCCCCCCCCCCCCCCCCCCCCCCCCCCCCCCCCCGCACCCACTCCCGCACCACTCCGAACTCAAGGCGCCCGCCTCATACTCATAAAAATCTCATTTTATAGTCGTTTGAATCCGTGCTATCTGTTAGGTACATTCTCTGAGGCTAATCTGGATTTGTTGGCCCTTAGGACAATACCTGAATTTCACAGTTACCAGTTTACCTGCCCATTTGACCTTGCCCACTGTAGTAGGTCAGGTCACCAGTTTGGACACTGTCCAGTGCGATGTCCCGTCACGGCCCCCACCTCCGTCTCCGACTCCTCCCGCCCCCAAACTGATAATACCACGTTAGATTTTGACCTACGGCGTTTTTACTCATGTACTTTTCTCTCTTACGTTATTATCTGTCTTCTTGCATTCACACTTATTTTACCACGCCAAGTTTATTCATCCATATGCTCATTACTTTGTTTACTTATTCACTTATTTAACTATTGCTCTTGCGATTGACTAGACAAGATGCATTGAACTTTGTTTATTGATTCTTGCTTTCTGTTATTGATTTATTTTTAACCTTAATTATCTATTTTCTGTTATTTTTTTAAATCCTTAATTGTTTCACCACTGCATTCAATTTCTCTACATATTTGTCTGCGCATGTTTTCCTCAACACCTTTTTTTTTATTTTGTTCAAAAATGATATATGCGGTATACTGATTTCATCCTTCGCTAGTTTATTTCTTTGTTTCTTTGCACAGCCAAAAACATGAAAGTCACAATCGGACCACAGGGGCTTTTAACATCGATCCCTTTGTCTGTTTACTTGCTCAGTCAGCTAATCAGTTACCGAATAAGTCTTTTCTTTTATCATATTTAAAAAAAAAAAAGTTGTACAGTCTTGCATTTGATATTTATTATAAAAAAAGTGTCGAACTTTACTTACTTAAACTTCAAAACTACCATCAAAACAGACGTGCTCGTATCATTTGTTATTTGTTAAAAAAAAAATCAATACATGATGTATAAAACCATATACATGTAGAAAGAATTAACGCTTTTCAGCAATTACACACACACACACACCGCGCGCGCACACCCACACATACAGAGAGAGAGGGAGAGAGAGAGAGAGAGGCGGGGGGGGGGGGGGACCCCACATGATTAGCGGATGGGATCATAAACAAATAACATGAATATAAAACATGAAAATCAACAACGAATAATCGTAGAAAAACAAGGTAACAAACATGCAAAACACATATAAGTTGAAATCCGTTAGCCATCAAAGTTTCGATACGTGTACATTTGGCGACTCATGAAAAGTCTGTTAACTGCAGTGGCCTTCAAACAGAGAGAACACCTAAGATGATTCTCATGTTGAAAACACACATACACACACACACACACACACACACACACACACACACACACACACATACACACACACACACACACACACACATACACACACACACACACACACACACACACACACACACACACACACACACACACACACACACACACACACAGATGCACCCACGCACGCACGCACGCACGTACGTACGCACTCATGCACGCACGCACGCACACACACACACACACACACACACACACACACACACACACATACACACACATACACACACACACACACACATTCTCACACACTCGTACACACACACACACACACACACACACACACACACACACACACACACACACACACACACACACACACACACAGATGGAGGAGGGAAAATGGAAGGGAAGGAAGGAGGAATGAATGATGAAGGGAGGAAGAGAGAGGGAGTGAGGGAAGGGAAAGAAGGTGAAAGGAAGGGGGGAAAGAGGTGGGAGTAAGGGAGAGGCGGGGTGGGGGCGAGAGCGAAGAATTCGGGGGGAGAAGGGGGGGATTGAGGGAGCAAGTGTCCAGAGATGGAGAAAGAAAGAGAGAGAGAGAGAGGGGGGGGGGGGATAAAATGTTTATTTTGGAGAGATTGGTGGTACTGGGAGCAAGGGAGAGGTACGGTGCGTGTGTGTGTGTGTGTGTGTGTGTGTGTGTGTGTGTGTGTGTGTGTGAGTGTGAGTGTGCGCACGCGCGCGCGCGCCCGTTTGTGTGTGTGAGTGAGCATGTGTGCGTGCGTGCGTGCGTGCGTGCGTGCGTGCGTGTGTGCGTGTGTGTGTGTGTGTGCGTGTGAGCAAGTGTATGTAGGTGGGGAAGGGAACGGAGTTTGGGAGGGTGTCAATGATAAAAGTCATGCAGGTCTCAAAAACAAAACCAAAACATAGTGCTCCATGGGATTCAAGCCACAAAGGTCGCAACATAACCGGTGGTGTAAAACAAGCAACCGCTGAACAGAAGTAACGCAGCTTCTGTAGATAATGGTAAATCCCACGAATGTCTTTTTTCTCACATTGTCTCAAAATCGCTGAATACGCCACGTCATAACACCATAGATCGACAGACAGGCCGCCCTTATTTTCAGCCTGAAACAGTGGTTTTCTTTCCTTTCTTTTTACACAGTTTCCTTTATAATCACCCACATAAGCACATAATATTTGTTTGTTTGTTTGTCTGTCAGCAGGATCTGGCAAACGCTGCTTCACTGAGTTTTTACTGAAATTCGGTGGAAAGACGGAAAGTGTGCCCACGGGCGAAAACGTTGAAGTTTGACGCGGACCGGAACGAAAGAAGGTCCGTAACCGGAAATCCTGACACGTTTAGAATCGAGTACACGCAGAAAATACATCTTCAACACGCACGATCATCGAGCGCAGGTGTAATTAGGCATCCGCACGTTAAAAGAAGAAGTACCATGCAAAACCGGTGACATCACTTTCGGACGGAGGTGACCGAAATACGACTGCTACGCTGCAGGCAATTAACAATCAAACAAAGCTTGCTTACGACTGACTCTCTCTCTCTCTCTCTCTCTCTCTCTCTCTCTCTGGCTTTTTGCTGCAAAACGATGGAAATTCGATGGAGTTGAACTCCATACCTCACACGTGCTCCCCACGAGGTTATGTACTTTTATCAGAATCTTGCAGACCATCCACTGTCAGGCTTCCTTACTACTACAGCGGAAAATGAAAAGATTGCAAGTACAAGGCCTTGCAATCCGCCCAGTTAAAAAAAAAGACAAAAACAAATGTAGGTCAATTTTCTTTGTAGGCGTAGGAAATTCGACTTTGGAAACTAGATATAAAAACTGTTTTAAAGAACCTAGTCAATGAAGATCAAACAAATTTTATAAATGGACGATAATATCAGAATTAAAATGGTTCTAAGTATGATCTGGGCAAAAAGAACTTAACCGGTTCGGAAGCTTCCATTTACGTTTCTGAAATAAAGAGTTTGATTTGGTCAGCTGGTTCCATGTGCGTAAGTACTAGAAGCATCAGCTTTGGAAACAATTATGTGAAAGATCAAACATTTTCGACCTTTTCGTAAATTTCTTAAAAAAAAAATGTTGCGCGGATCTTGATGAAAAAAAAAAGGAGTTAGGCTATTCCAATGTACTGAATGCAAAAGAATTTGTGATTTCTTACATGGATTCGAATGATAACTTGGATCCAATCAGCAAAATAACACTGATAAGTGGTTAGAGAGAAAGAGGGGGCGAGGGGAAGGGAGAGAGGGGCCGGGGGGGGGGGGGGGGGGGGGGGGGGGGGTGGACTGCTTCACCTTGGCGCTCTCCGGGTGCCCGAATTGTTTTTACAATAAAAAAAAAAAAATCTACGGCAGCTCGTGTGTGCTTCTATGGTGAAAAATGGGCATAAAATGGAGATCACTGCTGTAAAATATTTCGTAGGATGGCAAAGGTATTTTTACTGATTACAGATCTTGTCACAAAAAAAGCGGGATTTTCGATCAAACATCCTAAAGTTTTCAACTAAAACATAATCAATTAAAGGATCAATAAGAAACAGAAGTATTCTCATCCAAGACAACACCGGAGTCTTGCTTACAGTTCCTGTTAAACTGTTTATCGTAATTATACAGTGACTCCCGTCCATAATTTTTTTGCTCAGTTACCCAACTGAAATGGAATCAAACGTTCAGGAAGGAGGGACTTTGCTTCAAAGACTGTAGCATCCTTTGCGTCATATACACTCAAAAAACAAAAAACAAACAAAACACAAAAACAACAACAACAACAAAGTATAAATAGAAAGAGGGGCAGACGAACAGACATATGGAAAGGTAGGTTCAGACAGACAGGCAGATAGATAGGACAGATAGACAGACAGAGAGATAGAGATAAACAGACAGACAGACGGACGGACGTACGGATGGACAGACAGGAAGGCAAATTAAAGGACCGACGGACGGATAGCGTGGCAATAAATGTCCTACTTACACGTTAACTTTTTGTTAAAGATGTTGTTTATTACACAATTTCCACATATCCTCGCAGTTAGGAAATGTCGGTGTTGTAACGATGAGCTTGAAAAAGAAAAAGGACGATAACAGGCATTGTTGAGCCAAGAAGGAATATGGAGAGACTAGCACTCTAGTGGAATAGGTGACCAGTTCCATTCTGATAGCTCAAGTCATACAGCGTTGTGTGTATTTGCTCAAAACAGTACCTGAAGAATTTTTAATGCTAAATGTTTATTTCTATACATCTAAACGTTCAAAGAAGTGTCCTTTGAAATTATTTCAGTTCACAAAATTGAAAAAGTTTAGTTACTAGAAGACCGAATATTGCTCGATCACATGACTTGCTTGACGCATATGATCGATGTCTTTGGGAGTTTTCAACATTGCAATTGTGTGTGTGCGTGCGTGCGTGCGTGCGTGCGTGTGTGTGTGTGTGTGTGTGTGTGCGTGCGTGCGTGCGTGCGTGCGTGCGTGCGTGCGTGCGTGCGTGCGTGCGTGCGTGCGTGTGTGTGTGTGTGTGTGAATGTGTGTGTGTGTGTGTGTGTGTGTGTGTGTGTGTGTGTGTGTGTGTGTGTGTGTGTGTGTGCGTGCGTGTGTGTGTTCATGCATGCGCGCGCGCCCGCACGCGCGCGCGCGAGTGTGTGTGTGTTTACATAAATCTGATTGTTTACGGTGATGATCTTTTCGTAATTGGTGTTGAGTGAAAGAAAATAAACATCGACTAATTATCACTGTGGATGACTTTTTGGCCCTTGGTATTGCCGCTCCTCTCAAATGGAGCGAAAGGAAATATAACCTGTGAATGATTGGTGATGATTGTCTGGCCATTCGTGTTATCATAACCTAAAACCGGGTGAAAGGAAACACAAACTGTTCACTGCTAGATAGCAACACATGTTGCGGATATAGGAGAGGTTGAGGAAGAATCCCATCCCATCCCCCCCCCCCCCCCCCCCCCCCCCCAAATTCTCTCTCGCTCTCTTTCCCCCTGCTCCCTCTCTCTCTAAATTTTAACATCACTGCACCACTTCAGAATCTCGCCTGTACCCCCCGACAAGGCAAATCCTCAACCCCCCAACCAGTGCAGAACAGAGGGAGTCCTCAAGGGCCGGTTGTGTACCTTGCCGATAAAACAGGCTTCAAGGGTGACAGTGGATGGCCACGGCGGGATTCTGCGCTAATCTCCTGCATCTGTTCGCTCTAATCCTTCCTAGATCGGCCACTTCGCCACCTCTGAGGAGTGACTGAACCCCAAAGGATCCAATTCAAGGCGTTGCGTGTGCTGTACAAGGTACTGGGGATTTAGTCCCGCTGGGGGAAAAGAGACAGACTGAAAGAAACCCCCAAAAAATAGAAGAGGCGGGGATGGTGGAAGGTGCAGAGATGGAAAGGGGGGGGGGGGGGGGGGGGGGGGGGGGGGGGGGGGGGGGGGGGGGGATCAAGTGAGTTAAGCGAAGCGACTTGGTGATGTTCTTCTCTGTCTCTGTCTCTCTCTCCACGACAGCAGAGATGTAAAAGCAACCTGGAAGCAAACGGAAAGATAAACCACGTTGGACGAATCAATTTTGAATAAATTCAGTAGAAGAGTGAATAGTCTGCTAACCTTTTTTTGTGGAAGAATCCTGTAGCGGTTTCTGCGACTGATTCCCATTCGTTTGAACGTGTGCCTCTCCATCAAGCCTTCAATTCATTTCTTTCATTTTCCTTGAATTTTTGTGTCTGTCTTTCGTTTGTCTTCGTCCATTACATGGAGTTTTCTGTTCGTTCGTTTTTTTTCCTTCTTGTTTTATCTTTTTTCACTTCTCTATCCTTTCTTTTTCTCGAGTACATAATTCGGTTTTGCCTTGTTTTTTTTTAAAAATGTTTTTACATATTTATTTGTCTAGGGGTATTCTTAATTCTCGGTCACTCATTTGTTTTGTCTCTTTTGACGTCTATGACTACCCACTTCTTTTTTTTCCCTTCATCCTTTTACTTCTCAACCATCCAGCCCAGTCGCCCACTCACTTTCTTCCCTTCTCATGGTTGTTTGGCCGTGTCAGGAAAGCCTTGGGAAGAAAAATCATGGATGCACGTTAATTTCTTAGAACAATTCACGTTTGGAAATAACTCCACATACTACTCCAGCACTGACTGTGTAGAAACACACGCATCATGAAGCAAGACAACCGTTATCATTCATCGCCCAGCATCTCTCAGACTGTCACAGCCATCGGGTCTGTCGCCAGTTTGCATCCAGGGAGGTGGGTGTGTGGGGGCGGGTTAACGTGTTGTTGTGACTGGGAATCATCTTTCCTTTTTTTTAATTTTTTTTTTTCGCTGCGCGTGGGCACAGTCAACACATCATACTGGAGGAGGGGAGGGGGGGGGGGGGGGGGTGCGGGTAGCGGAGGACTGGAATGTGGTGGTGAGGTGGTGCGGAGGGGGGGGGGGTGTTTCCAACTACTTCCAACAGAAAGACAGGATCAAAGAGGATGAGAAAGAGGCTCAGAAAAAAAAACCAAGGTCGTCTCTCTCTCTCTCTCTCTCTCTCTCTCTCTCTCTCTCTCACACACACACACACACACACACACACACACACACACACACACACACACACATGTATGTCATCGCAGATCGGACACCTAATGAACAATGTGGGTGTCATCCTGCACCACCAGTTCCATCAGCCGTGGAGGCTGATGACGTCTGTTCCAACTCAGCATGACACAATCCCCGCACCATGACCCAAGGTGTGGTAGGTATGACGCAGGAGCATAACCCAGCG
>JADBJO010000113.1:1068779-1071279 GCA_016801955.1 Conus betulinus
AACTGACTGACAGGACACAAAACGTGTGGACCTAAACATCAACAACGATGTGTTGTCTTCTGGCTTCAGGAATGTGTGTGTGTGTGTGTGTGTGTGTGTGTGTGTGTGTGTGTGTGTGTGTGTGTGTGTGTGTGTGTGTGTGTGTGCTGTTTGGATAATATAAGCACAGCCAGTCCACTTTCTATTTTCTCTTCTCCCTCCCCCCTTTCACCTCTTTTCTCTTCCCCAGTCTCCCACCTTTTATTCTCTGTGTGTGTGTGTGTGTGTGTGTGTGTGTGTGTGTGTGTGTGTGTGTGTGTGTGTGTGTGTGTGTGTGTGTGTGTGTGTGTGTGTGTGTGTGTGTGTGTCCCCTCCCTCCCTCTCTGTCTTTTCCCTCCATGTCTTTCTTACAATTCGGTTTCCTCCTTTGCTGTCCATTCTGAAATCGTCGTGACCCTTGTCCAGTTTTCCACGCCATCCTCGGCCTGTTACTACCTGACCACTACCACAGTGTCATTTGGTGAAGACGCTGTAGAACGGCCATCGATGAATCTTTTCTTTCAGATCTGAGAGGAATCAGCTATACAAGTATGCCTGTTGTTCCGTAATCCTTTTCCCCTTCTTCCTAGTCAAGCAAGGTTCAACTTATCAGTAACAAATATCAATAATTATACTGTACAAAATCAGAATCAGTCATCATTGATACATGCAGTAGCGATGCAAATATGATTACACGAACAAGAATGTTTGCACGTGATGGCTTTTCTCTGTAATAAGAAAACTGAATAGAGTACATGAGTTGAAAAAAAATATATATGTATAACATAAGCATGCCTACATAGAAACGAAAGTTTTAAAGTATAATGACCGCAGGTGAGAGTTTTACACATGAAAATGTCGGAGAGGGAGTCACCAAAAGTACTTAACAAACATAGGTAAGAAGCTTCCCACCTTCGATTTTATACTTTAACGTCGCCCTCTTCATCACCTCTTCTCCTCACTCTCCCCCCTCCTCCAACCGCTTCCTTTTTCGAAACCCGTGTTCTAATCAAATTGACAGTTAGCTTTTATTATGCGTTCACTTCATCCAAATAACCTCCTTTTCGTTTGCTTCGGATCCTCGTGCGCATGTTCAAACGTCTTCTTTTGTGATTATTCACTACTCATTTTTGGTAACGTATTTCTTTACATCGATTTCTTCCATTTCCATTTTCAGTCCTTCATTGGTTTCTTTGGGGTTCGTTGAACTGTGATTTTCTCCCTAGAGGTGTTTGAGAATACCACAAAATTACATGTGATATTGTACGTTAACTACAACGGATGGACTGCTGCAATCAGTGGCACCAGCCGTGTCCACTGTGAACCCCCCCCCCCCCCCCCCCCCCCCCCGGGAGCGACAGGCGACTCTGGACGGGCTGAAACAAAATGGTTCTGCTCCAAATGCGGAAACTCAGGTACCTACTGCTGCCATTGAGCGATTCAGTATTTCAGTATTTACACTGTAATGCCGTCCTTCCCATCCCATCTCTCGTCCTCTCCCCCCCCCCCCCCCCCCCCCCCTCCCCCCCAACGCCTTCTTGACTGCTCTTCAGTCACGTTCATAGTGTTCGAGACCTTGTTCACCTTCAATGACTTGCTTCCGAAGTTTGTTTTGTTTTGGGCCTGCCTGAAGAAGAACAACAGATCGAGGCTCATTACCTCAGTGTTTCGTAGGCTGTTCTGGTGGCTCAGTATTTAAAACTTTTTCAAGTGCACACTAGCGAGCGAAACAAAATTATCAGAATACATGCGACTTTTCGGCCCGTGTCCACCACTCGAAGCTTGGGAAACAGAGGGTAAGAACAATTCAAACAGTGAAAAAGTTAACAGGACCGATAACTGTTGAGACTGATGACCCGGTGTGGAATTTTCCACTGTTGACTGGCGCCAATATCTTCGTCTGCCAGAAACTTCTTTGGACAACTGATAATGGACTACGGTGACTGATTAGTTGGGCACATACATGTGTGCTGGAGACTTAAGGCTATGGAGAGAGAGAGAGAGAGAGAGAGAGAGAGAGAGAGAGAGAGAGAGAGAGAGAGAGAGAGAGACAGACAGACAGACAGACAGAGACAGAGAGAGAATGTGTGTGTGTGTGTGTGTGTGTGTGTGTGTGTGTGTGTGTGTGTGTGTGTGTGTGTGTGTGTGTGTGTGTGTGTGATGGGGGGAGAAGGGAGGCAGAAGGATGAATCAGGGTAAGCGTTCTCCCGGTGACTCCAATAAACGCATCGAAAAAGGTGGTGGAGAAGACAATTTGACCAGAATCTGTTAGCTGATGTGTTTGAATGTTGCAGCACACATTTCAGTAAAGCGAAATTCTGCCCATATTCCTTCTGTTTCAAAACAGTGATTCGGACAAACAAAAACCGATATAAACAGTTTTGACAACCAGCCCCCACCCCCACCCCCACCCCCCCCTTCCCCCATTTCTCAGTCATTAGCATTCATTGAATATTATATCCAGGTATTCTCCTCCGCAGCG
>JADBJO010000113.1:1076279-1081279 GCA_016801955.1 Conus betulinus
TGCGCTGATACATTCATGAGTGCGTATCTATGCATCCTTTGCACAACAGAGGTGTGTGCGTGTGTGTGTGTGCGTGTGTGTGTGTGTGTGTGTGTGTGTGTGTGTGTGTGTGTGTGTGTGTGTGTGTGTGTGTGATGTACTCCTTAATGCTGTGTGCTTTTCAATTTTTTTCTCATTGCATAATTTACCTTTGGATGGACAATTTGGAAGAATACACTCTGCCTAAGATATTCATCCTTGATCGGATACAGTTTTCCGATTTCTGAGTTCCCAGCTCTCTCTCACTCTCTCTTTCAATCTCTCTCTCTCTCTCTCTCTCTCTCTCTCTCTCTCTCTCTCTCTCTCTCTCTCGCTGTCGCTTCACCCTGAAAAAAACTAAATCCACGCTTATCACAACCAGGCAAAAAAGACAAAATCTCACTATTACATGTACATCTATTATGTACATCTTAAAGATGAACCTGTTGAACAGGTAACATACCTCAAAGTGCTAGGAATAACAATTGATAACAACATTAGTTGGCAAGCTCACATAACCTCACTGTGCAAAAAAAAGTTTCACAGAAAGTTTATCAACTCTCCAAAATCAAACGCTTCCTCGACCTGCATTCACGCAAGCTCTTTTTCCAGTCTCATATTCAATCACACATAGACTATGGATCTACTCTATGGGACTCTGCTAGTGCTAACACCCAAACCATTACTAGCCTACACAAGCGAGCACTCAAATTAGTCCTCCTAAAAAACCAGTAGTCTTCTGGACTCAGACTATAAATAGATTCAGGTTCTCCCCTTAAGTCTGAGATTAGAATACAACAAAGGGATCATAATGCACAGAATTGTGTCTAGGAAGGCACCCTCCACATTAGTTCACAGATTCTCAATTAATTCCTCAAGGACTCTACCCAAACTTCATGTCCTTGTTCCTAGAATTGACTTACTCAAATCCAGTTTAACATATTCAGGTTCCTGTCAATGGAACTCGCTCCCTGAATCAACCAAACAACACCAATGCATATCAACCTTCAAACACCATTATTTCAACCAACTTATGTGCCATATTTTACATACTCCGCCATAAATCCACCACCAACCACACCACCCTCTTTGCCTTATGTATAAACCTGTCTATTTAGAAAGTGTTTTGTATTTGAAATGCACATGTTATGTGTTTAGTAAGTATGTCTTATGTGAGTACGTGTGTGTATGAGTGTGCGTGCGTATGTGTGTGTATGTGTGCGTGCGTATGTGTGCGTGTGAGTGTGTGTGTGTAAGTGTGTGTGTGTGTGTGTGTGTGTGTGTGTGTGTGTGTGTGTGTGTGTGTGTGTGTGTGTGTGTGTGTGTGTGTGTGTGTGTGTGTGTGTGCTGGAATGACTTGATGTATTATCTACATGTCATCCCCCCTCCTACCTGTGGTGACTGGGTTATCATTATGCACCCCCCCCCCCCCCCCCCCCCCACACCCACACCACTCCATTTGTGTGCCTTCTTTTCTTTTTTTCCCCTGGTGCTTCAAAATCGATTGTCTTACATCTCCTTGGTGCTTTTTTGATTGTCAGATTGTTCTAAACATGCTCTTTCCCGCACCCACTCTCACCTCTCTCCCTCTCTCTCTCTTTATCGCCCTTCCCTGCACTCCTTTCGCTCCTCTCTCTCTCTCTCTCTCTCTCTCTCTCTCTCTCTCTCTCTCTCTCTCTCTCTCTCTCTCTCTCGCAGACAAGCGCCTTCAAGTACATGCTCTCCTTGTCTCATCTTCTTACCATGATTTGCTAATATAATTTTATGGTATGTACTGTTTCATTATTTTTAATCAGCCCCTTCCTGTCTTATATTGCACATATTATTAATGTGTTTGTCTTTAACATGATCTTTCTGTGAGTGAGTCTCTCTCTCTCTCTCTCTCTCTCTCTCTCTCTCTCTCTCTCTCTCTCTCTCTCTTTTTCTTGCCACCCCCACCTCAAAATTCCAATTCACTTTCCTAAATACCTTCTACGTATTTTCATGTCTTACGGAAAATGATCACAATGTTGTGCCTCTCTCTCTCTCTCTCTCTCTCTCTCTCTCTCTCTCTCTCTCTCTCTCTCTCTCGGCGTGCATGCGTGCGTGTATGTGTGTGTTCCAAATTATGTACGTACTTTGTCATATTCGTTTACTGTCTGTTTTTATACATGCTTAATTTTTGTACGTTGTAGTACATTTCCATATATTCCCCCTGCTCAGCCCACCACCCACCCCCACTCTCTCCTTCCCCTTAATTATTGTTATTTCATTTTCATTTTTTTTTTGTTTGTTTACTGTTTATTTTTTTTTTTCATTTCTCTTGTATTTTCATTTGATGTTCCATTATGATTACATGACGGCTTTGCTTGCTTGTTTGCTTTCTTGCATTATTTATTAATTTCACTGCATATTGTAGTCCCTACTCAGGGCAAGGACTGGATGTAAAAAAGCATGTCAGTGCTTATCTATTATCCTCGTAAATAAAGAATTTTGTCTTGTCTTGTTTTGTCTTGTCTTGTCTATTTCTGTCCCTCTCCCTCCCTCTCTCTCTCTCTCTCTCTCTCTCTCTCTCTCCCTTCTCTCTCATATTCATCACCCTGTCATTCATGTGTATGTGACATGTATTCTATATGCACAAAACGTGTGTGTATGTTAAGCATGGACGTATACTAGCGTTCTGTCGTAGTGGAGTTTTGTTCCCCCCCCCCCCCACCCCCCACCCCCCCCCTCCCATTTCTCTTCATTGACGCCAGGGAACTGAAAAACCATGCCCCTTCTTAACCTTCATTAGAAGATATCCGTTCGTCCGTCCGTCCGTCTGTCTGTTCAGGCTGGCAAATGCAAATCGTTGCAAGTCGGATAGAGTGTAAGACCTCTCCATCTTGATCCATTGATAGAACAGATTCCATCCCTGTCTTTGACATTGCCTGGGACTAAAAACATCAATGGGTTAGATTCTGAGTGGGATGGCACGCTCCATGCCTGTCCCTCTTCCCTCCCCCACCTTTGCCTCTCTCTTTCTCTCTCTGTGTCTCTGTCTCTGTGTCTGTCTCTGTCTCTCAAAACAGAATGCAGAACAAATCTGGTCAGACCCCCTCCCCTCCACCTGCCTCTCCAATAACCCCATCCACTCTCTTCTCATCTCCTCCACACTTTTGTAAAACGCATCAAAGGATGACCTTCTCGCCGTCCCCCTGTACCCCCTCTCTTCTCTCTCTCTCTCTCTCTTTCCTTGTGTGTGTGTGTGTGTGTGTGTGTGTGTGTGTGTGTGTGTGTGTGTGTGTGTGTGTGTGTGTGCGTGCGCGTGCGTGCGTGTGCGTGTGTGTGTGTGTGTGTGTCCCCTCCTCTCTCTCTCTCTCTCTCTCTCTCTCTCCTTGTCTCTGTTCTCTGTTTTTTCTATTTGTCTTTATCTCAGCCTCTGCCTACCTGTCTGCCCCCCCCCCCCCCCCCTCTCTCTCTCTCTCTCTCTCTATCTATTTTGTCTTTATCTCTGACTCTCTCTTCTCTCTCTCTGTCCTGCCCTCTCTCTCTCTCTCTCTCTCTGTCCTGCCCCTTCTCTCTCTCTCTCTCTGTCCTGCCCTTCTCTCTCTCTCTCTCTCTCTCTGATTTTCTACTTGTGTTTATCTCAGCCTCTCTCTCTCTCTCTCTCTCTCTCTCTCTCTCTCTCTGGCAAGACAGATCGAGGGTGGGGGGGGGGGGGGGGGGGGGGGGAGGGAAGGTAGGACCGGGACAATCTTCTCAGCTGTACAACAAGGTGAGGCGGGTTCACCGCGCTACACAAGCCAGAAGACGCTCCTGTCTCTTCTCCTTTGGCCTCGCCCCGGCCCCTTGGTATGCGTGGCATTTCATTAACTTTACCCGCCCTGCGCCGCTTCATACGCTAACCTTCTTCTTCTTCTGCGTCTTCTTCGTCTGCTTCCTTCTTTCTTTCTTTCTTTCTTTCTTTTCTTTCTTCTTCTTCTTCTTCTTCTTCTTCTTCTTCTTCTTCTTTCTTTTCTGCCTCTCTGTTTCTCTTTTCTCCCTTCCCTTTTAGGCGCGCGCGCGTAACAAACGCCTCCTGACTTTGTTTTGGGGCTGGTTGACAGAAAAAAAAGTAAGAAAGAAAAAAAAGGGTGTGGGAGGGGTGGAGGGGTAAGGAGGGAGATGTGACGGAGGGAAGGTAAGAAAGAAAATTGACCACTGGCACGTGCTGTGGTATTACGGTTTTGACACTGGAGCTTGCGGTGTTAGACAATGGTTTGCCTACCATATGTAGGCTACTATTTATTTACGATACACAGCAGATTTCTATTGACAGTTTTTTGTTTTTTTTTTATTGACGGAGGGGGGCAGCAGCAACGGAGCGGCAGTCTCGGCGCGAATCGCCTCCACTGAGTGACCAAAACGGTCAGTGATTGAGTGACCCAAATGGCCAGTGACTGAGTGACCCAAACGGCCAGTCATTGAGTGACCCAAACGGTCACTGATTGAGTGACCCAAACGGCCAGTCATTGAGTGACCCAAACGGCCAGTCATTGAGTGACCCAAACGGTCAGTAATTGAGTGACCCAAACGGCCAGTCACTGAGTGACCCCAACGGCCAGTCATTGAGTGACCCAAACGGCCAGTCATTGAGTGACCCAAACGGTCAGTAATTGAGTGACCCAAACGGCCAGTCATTGAGTGACCCAAACGGCCAGTGATTGAGTGCCACAACCGGTCAGTCATTGAGTGACCCAAACGGTCAGTTATTGAGTGACCAAAACGGCTAGTGATTAAGTGACCCGAACGGTCAGTGATTGAGTGACCTAAACGGTCGGTGATTGAGTGACCCAAACGGTCAGTGATTGAGTGACCCAAGAGGTCAGTGACTGAGTGACCCAAACGGCCAGTCATTGAGTGACCCAAACGATCAGTTATTGAGTGACCAAAACGGGTAGTGATTAAGTGACCCGAACGGTCAGTGATTGAGTGACCCAAACGGTCGGTGATTGAGTGACCCAAACGGTCAGTGATTGAGT
>JADBJO010000113.1:1086279-1101279 GCA_016801955.1 Conus betulinus
GGGGGGGGGGGGGGGGGGTGCGGGGGGGGCGAAGGGGAAGACAGCAGGGATGGAGAGAGTAAGAGAGTCAATATAGAAAAGATAATAGGAGTAAAAAAAAAAAAAAAAAAAAAAAAAAAAACCCCACAGACACAACAGATGGGTAAAAAAAAAAAAACAACAAACACAACAACAGAAAAACAGAAAAAAGAAAAAAAGAAGGGGGACAGTAAGAAAAAAAAAAAGAAAAAAAAACCCGCTGTAATTAATCATCAACGCAGCGGGTTACTATACACGTACGTGTTAAACACACTACTTGGTCATTCGTGTCACTGGCTGGTATACACAGACAATGTCATTAATAATTACAGCTATAAGCTGTGTACCAAGGCTGTAGGCGCTGGACGACATTGCAGTTGGATGTAAATCGTGGGAACCGCTAAACGTAAATGTGAAAAAAAAAGACAAAAAAAACACAGAGGCCACACACCTGTTTTTAAAAGAGCCAATCAAATCCACAAACGATCTATTGCGTTATGTCCAGCATCTTCCTGCTACTCGGTTAGACCTCCACCCTCCACGTTCTCTCCAGAACAGCAATTTTCTACTCGCATCACTTTTTTTTTCTTTCAACAAGTTCCCCCACTCATAACGTCAGTTCCTCTTCTGAAGCTAAAAACCGTTCCTGTGAGAGGTTTCGTGGGAAGGCCTGTACGTCATTTGGCTTGGACAGTATCAGAAGGATGAGGAGGATGCAGAATCTTGTTAAGTGTTACGGTTACAGTGGCTTTTCGAACAAGACTTGCCGGGTCGGGGCAAAATCTTGCGCGCACGATGTTAATGTTGGGAGTCACTCTACATGAGGGTGGAAACTGTCAGTAAGCAAGCAACCGACGTGCAAGGATGCTTGCACGTTCCGCCACCACCAAACAATGTATTCTTTTACATCTGCATTTTAAACACATGGCTTCGTAAATAACTGTTGGTCACGGCACTGCCTTCTCCACCACTAATAACATCCTCTGTCATCTTTATTCGCTTTACATTGCGCGTATGAGCGTACATGCGTGCCTGCGTGCGTGCGTGTCTGCGTTCGTGTGTGTGTGTGTGTGTGTGTGTGTGTGTGTGTGTGTGTGTGTGTGTGTGTGTGTGTGTGTGTGTGTGTGTGTGTGTACGCGCGCGCATTTGTGTATGTGTGTGTCTGTGTGTTTGTCTGTCTGTCTGTCTGCCTGTCTCTGTCCGTCTCTCTCTCTCTCTCTCTCTCTCTCTCTCTCTCGGTCTGTCTCTGGTGTGTGTGTGTGTGTGTGTGTGTGTGTGTGTGTGTGTGTGTGTGTGTGTGTGTGTGTGTGTGTGTGTGTGTGTGTGTGAATGTACATGTATAGCTGTGTATGTGTATCTGTCTGTCTCTCTACGTATCGATTCATCTGTCTATCTACTTCGTGTGTGTGTGTGCGTGCGAGCGTGCGTGTTTTGAAAGGAAAAATGGCGAACGCAGTGAAGACAGGGAGCCGTTAACGAACGATATCAAGTCACGTAGTGAACAGGTCTAGAGATATTCTCAGCAGATGGATAAAACTGGAACTAAAACACAACAACAAGTTTTCCGTCCACAGTGCTATTGCTCCACCTGTTCAGCGGAATTCAAGAGAGTTACACTCAAACCAATCCTCCTTCCTGCAGGCTGGTCCAACTACAGCAGGAACCGGACAATGTTTCACCAAAACCTATAGAAAACAAGACGCAAAGCATATAAACGTACTCCCAGTACATAGAGGGGAGACAATTTCCAGTTAGTGGAAGAAAAAAAACACGACAGTGCGGTGGGTATTTCCCTTATCGGACTTGATTGATAAAATGATTATTTATAGCCGTTAGTAACGGTTATTCTGGTAAAATAAAATGTCGGGCACCATCTGTGAACCATAATGAACATGCCTACAAATTTTCAGAAAGATCGGCCTGGAAGTTTTGTCTGAAGCGAGTGGAACACATTTTGACCACGGACAGACAGACAGACAGACAGACAGACAGACATTCTCACAGACAGCATTTCTTCGTTCCCATTCTAAAGTACTCCCTGCTCTATAAGAACTGGGAGTACAATAAAGGAAGCATGCCTCCGAGCCGACTGGTAAACATATACACAAAAACGTAATTAAAGTGAAGGGTCGTAAAGGAAAGGGTCCAGAATGTTGTTCCGTTTGTAGTCACGTCCTGCCATGGTTAGTTAGTCGTTATTTACGTCTCGCTGAAATTGTACGTGTGGCTGAAGTGGACACTGGGGTTGTTTTGTACGTCTGTGGTTGGTGTGTATGCCTGTCTACTATGTTCACGATAATTCTGACTCTCAATTCAAACAGATCATACGCTGGACAGAAATAAAAACACTCGCAGGTAACTACTGATTAGACGTTCCTGCCGTCACATCATATGTAAGTATCAAGCATCCATAGAAAAGAAATAACTCTTTCAGTTATACATAGAATACCTGTTCCCTCTCCCCACCCCCTCACCCATTTCCACCTTCCCATTCTCTCTCATCTCCTCATTCCACTCCCCCATTCGACTCCTCACCTCCTTCTTCCAGCCCTCCTCTACCCCTTCCTTTCATACCCATACCCCCAACCCTTGTAACACGTTTACTCTTCCTGCCATTGCGACTGCATGACGTGTCCCGAAATAGTGCCATGCCGTTCGTCATAATCATTGGTCTGACTGGCACCATCTGCCTAGCATGTCCCGAAATAGTGCCATGCCGTTCGTCATAATCATTGGTCTGACTGGCACCATCTGCCTAGCATGTCCCGAAATAGTGCCATGCTATTCGTCTTATCATTGGTCTGACTGGCACCATCTGCCTAGCATGTGCCGAAATAGTGCCATGCCGTTCGTCATAATCATTGGTCTGACTGGCACCATCTGCCTAGCATGTCCCGAAATAGTGCCATGCGGTTCGTCATAATCATTGGTCTGACTGGCACCATCTGCCTAGCATGTCCCGAAATAGTGCCATGCCGTTCGTCATAATCATTGGTCTGACTGGCACCATCTGCCTAGCATGTCCCGAAATAGTGCCATGCCGTTCGTCATAATCATTGGTCTGACTGGCACCATCTGCCTAGCATGTCCCGAAATAGTGCCATGCCGTTCGTCATAATCATTGGTCTGACTGGCACCATCTGCCTGTCCCGAAATAGTGCCCCGTCATAATCATAGTGCCATGTCCCGAAATAGTGCCATGCGGTTCGTCATAATCATTGGTCTGACTGGCACCATCTGCCTAGCATGTCCCCCGAAATAGTGCCATGCCGTTCGTCATAATCATTGGTCTGACTGGCACCATCTGCCTAGCATGTCCAGAAATAGTGCCATGCCGTTCGTCATAATCATTGGTCTGACTGGCTGTAAGTGTTGAGTGTTTTTGAGTAAATATACCATCAATGCCATACTTAAGTTACGGATTTTACAAACACAAATGATCTGAACATTGTCAGCAACTATCAAAGAAAAATACCAACAGAACTAGAATGCAAAGTTTCTGAAAAAACAATTTAAGAAGATCAAAGTCATTAACTATTTTCTGTAATGTTATCGGATTTCGATTCGATGGTTGAGCGCAGTGTCTCTATTTTTGAGCATTTGAGCTTTGATGGCAGGACAGTGCAGAAGCAGATGATTCGTAGAAATTTGACTCCCACAAACACAAATAATATTTTTACAAAATTTTGTTTTGAGAGCATTTAGACGAATCTTAAACATCAAAGACGTAACTGATCTGGATTTGGTTTGACTTTAAACTCTTAATTATTATATCCGAATGCAGTGTGTCACAAGCTGTTACACAATTATGTGAATATTGTATATCTAAGGTCTTCAACTTGTCAACAAAATTATCCTTTGCTAACTTGTCAAAGTACTTATAATATTCATGTAGATCTAGCTTAACATTAGTTTAATTGTCCCTGCAGCATTGCGTGCTGCACTCTTGCTGCTTGATACCTGTTCATTAAAGACAATTCCACAGTGAGATGGAATCCAATAAAAAGTAACACTGATATCTTTACTTGCTAAGTGATCTATTAAGTGCTTGATTTCCTGTGTCATTTCAACCCGTGCTTGGTATTTTGACCTTTGATGGCATATAATACTGATTTTGAATCCACACAAAATAATATTTTGCATGTACTTAAAGGTAACTCTTTAATGTGATGTAACCCTTAAAATTGCTATTAATTCAGCTGTGAAAATGAATAATAATGTCCAATATTATAACGTTTTAATGTTTTCAAGGAAGGAAAGGAAAAAAAATGCTGATCCTGCACTGCCGTTTTCTATTACAGACCCGTCTGTGTAAATCTTGATATAATCAGTATACTTGTTTTCAATGCTTATGTTTACTAAATTTTTCAAGATATTTGGAGATTGATTTTTGTTTAGATTTGTATCATCAATATCAAAAGCAGGTTTAATGTGCTCCCAGGGTGCTACTGGTGAAACAGGTGGCTTAGTGGCTATTTCTTTGTGTTTTAAGTCTTTAGAATTGATTATATCGGTGGCATAGGAATTGATTGATTGTAAAGAGTGTATTGTTTTAGCTCTTTTAGCAAAATCTTTCGCAGAGTCTAATCTAATTTTTCCTTACAAAATGTATCAAAAAAAAGCGATTTACTATAAATTTAGCGCAAGAATTTTTCCTATTGTCATCTAGAGGAAGAACACCCGCTTCTTTATAGGATCCTAGATTGGAAGCATGTATTGGTACCCCAAGTGCCAGTTTAACAGCTTTGCAGTCTATGCTTTGAAGTTTGGACAATAGGTGCTTGGGGGCATTAAAGAAAACTTCTTGAGCGTATATTAAACGAGATCGAACGAGTGAGTTTGCAAGACATAAAAGTGCTTTAGTATCTTGACCCCAACGTTGTTTACTTATAATTTTGAGAAAATTTAACGCTTTTCGTGCTTTATCAAGTATATGATTTACATGTTGATTCCAGGTAAGTTTTGATGACAGATAAACGCCAAGAAACTTAACACTTTGTACAAACTTAAGGGCAATTCCATTCCATTAATGCTGAATATAGCATTTTTTTTCTGGGTTATAACCCGAGTTAAAAAGGACCATATTTGTTTTTTCTAAGGATAATGATAAACCATTTTCCTTCATAAAATTAGTGATTTTATCTAATTCCTTTTGGTAACTTTTTTTGGTATAGTTTAATGCTCTAATGGGTGTATTGCGTTTCATTGTTACCTTCATCCACATGCATATATCGTCAGCATACTGGACTAAAACTGAATCGTTTGACAATCTCTTCGGGAGATCGGCTATGAGAATATTAAATAAAAAAACAGGAGAAATAACTGAACCTTGAGGTAATCCCATCTGAAGTTCTCTGGGGTTCGAGTACGTGTTTCCTACTCTTACTTGTATGAAACGATGTGAAAGGAAGTTTTTTAATGTAGTTATACATATTACCATTAATATTGTTTTCCTTAAGCTTTTGCAATAATTTGTAGTGCCATACTTGATCATAAGCTTTCTTAACGTCAAAAAAAGTTGCAAGGATATTCTTCCGCCCTCGCGAACTGCTGTTTGATTTGTGTTGTTAGTTTCACTAGATGTTCTGTAGTTGATCGGCCTTTCCGAAAGCCTGCTTGATTTGGTGGTATAATACACTGTTTTTCGCAGAAATGGACTAATCTGTTTAATATTATTTTCTCCATAAGTTTGCAAACGTGTGACGTTAACGAGATGGGTCGATAACTGTTTCTATCTGCTTTAGGCTTTCCCTTCTTATGTATAGGAATAACAATTGATCGCTTCCAAACAGAAGGCATTTCCCTTTACTCCAACATCGTTGTATGAATATATGTAAAAATCGAATAAATTGTAAGGTAAGTGTTTTAACATTTCATAAGATATTCCATCTAATCCGACAGATGTTTTTGCTTTACTCAAATGTAAAATACTTTCTTTTACTTCCTCAAGTGTTATTTCAGAGTTTACATAGCTTTTCCTTGTGAACTCATTATCATCATGAATTGATTTTGTTTTATTTTGCTCTTCACTTTCTCTATACTCTTTACTTTCAGTTGATAGACCTGCATTTCTACTATAACTGACAAACATCTCTGCAAATGCTTCTGCTTTTTCATTATTAGTGGGTAGATCTGAGTTCTCTAATCTTATGGGACATTGTGGTAAATTAATTCCGTTCTTCATGGTTTTCATTTTTTCCCAGACTTTTTGCAAATCTTTATGACTGTAGATTTCATTCATACAAAAAGAAGACCAGTATTGTCTCTTGGCCTGGGCGTTAACTCTGTTTGATTTATTTTTTTGCCTTGTTTGCCTCTTGATGGTTTGGGGTAGAATTTTCTTGTATGTATATTTTAAATTTTTCCCATTTTTCACTATTTGCCTTTTCACAGTCGTCATTCCACCAGATATTTCCAGAGTGTTTATGTGATTTCTTTGTCTTAAGCATGGGTATAGACTCATTTGCAGCATCTAGGACTGCCTTGGTAAATGAAAAATAGAGATCATTTATATTTTTATCGTGCATATCCTCAATATAAAACGTGGACATACTTGCTGAAAAATTTATCCCAATTAGCAAATTTATAATTGTACTTTGGGACTTTATCCTCGGTTAGATCTGTCATTCTTGTGCTTGTAATTTCAAAACTTGTTATAATCGGAATATGATCACTATTTAAACAATGAGCCAGTGTGTCCACTCACAGATTGGAGCTAGATCAGGCGAAACCAGAGTTAAATCAATTGCCGTAGCTCTATGATTAGGGTTATCGGGGATTCGTGTAACTCGACCATCGTTTAATAGATAAAATGATGAATCTGTAACATTCTCTATCAAACGAGTGTGTGTGTGTGTGTGTGTGTGTGTGTGTGTGTGTGTGTGTGTGTGTGAGCGAGCTACTACTTACTATGTGTGATGGCTGTAAAAGTGCCTCAGTGTTGTTTTTTTTTTTATTTCTGCTATAGGCAAGTAGATATACATCAGATACCTAGGAATTAGATTCTCCGAGACAGAAACTTTCTTCAAGGACGAAAAGCTTCATCGTCGCAGAACCCAAGGACCAAACTTTCCTTCATCGTTAGAGACTGACAGAATCCATGAAAGGTCTCTTAAAATCACTCTTAATCTTCTCGAGATTATCGTACGTTTAACCTTAATGATTCATGGTTGTGTGATCTGGTATTATAAACATTTGTTTCTGGCACACTTGTTCACTCCAAAGCTTCAACACAAGTCCATAATCTATAAGAGTATGATTTATTCCCTTAAAAAAAAGAGTGAAGTGAACTGTTTGATACTCCCTCAAATAGGAACAGAAGTGCACTTTGCAAAAATAACAAATAAACAAAGAAACAATTTTTTAGGATTTAGAATACGGTTCGGAATGGAAAAAAGTACGTCCCCGGTCGGCTGCTATCTCTGCAGTCAATTAATTTTGATTAGACCTGTATGTAACTTTCACAACCTTAAAACTAGACAGTGAGCCGGATTTATTACAATGGATTACGGAGTTACAGTGTGGGACCCGTACTCGGCAAAGGACCAGAAAAAGCTTGAGCACATCCAAAGAAAAGCAGAAAGATTTATCAAGCATGACTATAGGTCCAGAGACTCGGATTGCGTCATGCGAATGCTGCCTGAACTCCAGTTACCACCCCTCCAAGTGCGCAGGAAACAACAAAGACTAGTCACCTTCTAAAAGATCAATGAAGGACTTCTTCTAGCACTGCGCCCAGAGAAATTTCTAACACCAATGAAGAAAAAAAAGGGAGAAAAATCCAGCCCAAAATGTTTCATGGCTTCGTGACAAACAAATCGTCACAAAATTCACATCTATCAACAGCCGTGGATATGTAGTCCCAGAGCCCAGAGCCCAGCACCGAGCAGTACTAGCGCTTATTCATGCAGACTGTCATGGACTGGAATGAACTGAAAGCGCAAGTCGTCCAGGCAGGCTCTGTGGCAGCGTTCTCTGCAGCAATCAGCAGAGATATCAAGCTGCCACCTTCATGCTGCCACCCTTGCACTAAACTGCAACAATAATGAGGTTAACCATCTTTTTTTTTTAAAGTTTATCCTGTACAGATCAATCTAAGGATAGGCGGATACAGCGGCGCAACAGGGTCCCATTGAGCTGAACTAGGGGATGGTCGTTGGGGCATTGGTTTCACTGGGTCGGAACGTTTTAAAAAATTTAAATACACCAAATTTCAAAGTAAGTTTTATTACCTGAAGAGACGGCTTTAGCAAAGAACTAAGAATATGGGCTACTCTCTCTCTTTTCCATGCAACTATAACCTAGGAAGGTTCCAGCAACGTATTTATCCTGGTCCTAATCCTGAGCCTGAGCCGTTGCAAAACATGATTAAAGTAGTGAAAGTATTGCTTATTTTGAACTTTGTCACCTTTGGAAAAAAACTTGAAAACAAAGTAAGTGTAAATCATTTGAAGCTCTTCTATATATAGCTTAGTTCAACTCATGTCACCGAATGAATAAGGCGCATGTAGCCCAAGAGAGGAGAGAGGAGAGAGAGAGAGAGAGAGAGAGAGAGAGAGAGAGAGAGAGAGAGAGACGACAGACAGACAGACAGACAGACAAAGACAGAGACAGAGAGAGAGACTGCAATTGACAATTCTCCAACATTTTCTGTCACAGAGAGAGAGAGAGAGAGAGAGAGAGAGAGAGAGAGAGAGAGAGAGAGAGAGAGAGAGAGAGAGAGAGAGAGACAGACAGACAGACAGACACAGACAGACAGACAACATACAAGCAATGGGGAGATAGGTGTGAACAGTGAGGCAAGGTGAGGACGACCACTACAGAGGTGGAGCTGTTTTTCTTTCTCTCTTTTTTTTTTTTTTCTTTTTTTTTTTTTTCTGCCTCCTGCTGTCGACATACCTGCTGTTTGTCACTGACAAGGGCGGACGGTCACTGTGCGTGCGTGCGTGCGTGCGTGTGTGTGTGTGTGTGTGTGTGTGTGTGTGTGTGTGTGTGTGTGTGTGTGTGTGTGTGTGTGTGTGTACGTACGTGTGTGTGTGTGTGTGTGTGTGTGTGTGTGTGTGTGTGTGTGTGTGTGTGTGTGTGTGTGTGTGTGTGTGTGTGTGTGTGTGTGTGTGTGTGTGTGTGTGTGTACGTGTGTGTGTGTGTGTGTGTGTGTGTGTGTGTGTGTGTGTGTGTGTGTTATAAATGTGTGTGTGTGTGTGTGTGTGTGTGTGTGTGTGTGTGTGTGTGTGTGTGTGTGTGTGCGTGTGTGTGTGTGTTGTAAATGTGTGTGTGTGTGTGTGTGTGTGTGTGTGTGTGTGTGTGTGTGTGTGTGTGTGTGTGTGTGTGTGTGCCTGCGTACGCGGAAGTATCTGCCTGTTCAAGTTCAGAGAGAGAGAGAGAGAGAGAGAGAGAGAGAGAGAGAGAGAGATTTCCTTACATCCCTCTCTTATATGAAAAGCCGTTAAACTAAAGTAACATGCAAGCACGCTCGCACTCGTGCACAGACGCGCGTGCGCACTCGCCCTCCAGAAAAAGACCGACAGAACCCAGACGAACACAGTGCATCAGTCGAAGCGGGAAAGCCAAGGCAAGCACTGGGCCACCTCCATTGATGTGACTCTCGCCCTCTTGCCAATCTAAACGCATCTTTCCTTTTAGGCAGTGGGCACGGTAAGGACATAAAACACGAGGCAGGAAGCAAAGGAAGGTATTGAAGGTGTGAAGGGTAAAGGCGAATCACACCGTCACGTGCAGTGAAATATTTTATCTTTGATCTTTTTAGGCGGATCTGTCTACCAGCAGTTCACTGTTTGTTTGTTTGATTGTTTGTTTTGTTAGTTGTTGTTGTTTACTTGCGTTTGTGATTTTAGAATATATCGTGATCTTAACGAGGTGTGCCACCCTCCACTTCCTTCCTCCCTCCTCCCAGATGCCACAACCCCAACCACCGTGCAGTCTTCTTCCCATTGTGCAAGACGTGAAAAACACTGGGTACACAAAAACTGATATTCAATCCTTTTGTGGTGTTTTTTTTTCCCGTTATTTGGTGTTTGTTTTGGGTTTGGTTTGATTTGTGTTTTCTTTTGCGCAGGGTAAGCGGTTTTGCATAGCACAATTTCTTCAAATTCTTGCTTTAAAAGATTCTTTCTTGAGTGGCACAAGTGCTTCAGAGGCATGTGCGATTATGTCAGTGATGCAAGACGATGCCGCTTCAATGCCATGTCACTCACTATGGCAAGGGAGGGAAGGAGGGAGGGAGGGAGAGAAGGAGAAGAAGAAGAAGAAGAAGAAGAAGAAGAAGAAGAAGAAGAAGAAGACGATTCGGTGAGCGACGTTCGAATCGAGAGGACGCCGAATTTACGGTCGGAGTTACGCTTTACAGCGCGCGGCTTTCCCCTTCGACCACTGTATCAGGGTTCATAATGGCAGCGTTTTCAACTACCAATCCCGTTTTCCTTAGGATGAAAGATATTCCGGATCATGAGGAAAACCGGCCGACGGTGTTGGAGATGTGTTTAGCGGCCGAGAGATCTGCTGGCCCGGGCACCATACTTGGAGCGCAGTCCATCCGTGGCCTGTGGCGACTCTACCCTGCTACCAAGGAGGCACGGTCGGAAATCCTTGTGAAGGGCATCCGACTGAGAGGTATAGTACTGCAGGTCTCCAATACCAATCCCTTCATCCTTCGCAGCGACACAGGTGAAGAGAAGCCGACGACTAAGGTATGGATTGACAATATACCTATATCTGTGGCAGAAACTGAGATTGAACATTCATTAAAACAACTCGGCTGTGAACTAAGATCCTCAATTAAAATGGAGAGAGCGAGAGACGCAGATAACAAATTAACGCGTTTTCTTACAGGACGTAGATTTGTCTACATCACTGTACCTTCAACTCCTCTTGACAAATTCATAAAGATTAACATTTTCACGGCTAAAAGTGTTTCACAAAGAACAGAAATTAGTGTCCAAACCAGTCTCGTGTTCACGTTGTTTGCAGCCAAACCATGTCTCTCAATGTACAGACGAGATTGTATGCAGACAATGTAAGCAGCCAGGGCACAAGAGAGGGGATGCAGTTTGTCAACTGTCCGACACACAAAAGACAGACAGACAAACAGAAAAAAATGCGAGAAACCCAGTGTGCAGTCTAGCACAAACGAAAAAATCCCCCGCTGCTATTAAAACAAAAAAACAAA
The DNA here is from genome assembly GCA_016801955.1 of Conus betulinus. Taxonomy (NCBI): domain Eukaryota; kingdom Metazoa; phylum Mollusca; class Gastropoda; order Neogastropoda; family Conidae; genus Conus; species Conus betulinus. The sequence goes on from JADBJO010000113.1 coordinate 1,097,483, forward strand.
CAAAACAGGGAACAGAGTGTAATAGCAGTAAATCTGTCGGCAGAAGTGACAGGAGCAGACCCCTGTCTCGGCAGTCTACCCTCCTCTCCTCCCTGGACCGCTCCCCCCCGGGACAGATCTGCTACCCCCAAGCGGAACAGATCCAAAGAGCGAGACAGTCCGAGGCAGAGGACAGGCAAACAGCGCCGTTGTGACAGCGCACGACCGGACAGCCGGGCTACAACGTCCACGGGACCTGACGACCCCTCGCCCGAGCGCTGCACGAGTGAGCAGTGGCGATAGGACAGTCCTGCCGCAACGACTCCATTACTTCTGGCTTATGGTAAAGTGGAAATTGTTAGGCCTACTAAATTGTTTTCATGGCTCGCTATCGGTTGTTATTACAGGAAGGATTTTTGAATGTTCCCTTCCCTGTTCTGTAAAGAAAGAGGGGAAAAAAGCGAGAGAGAGAGAGAGAAAGAAAAGGAGGAAGTGAAGAGAGGAAGGGAAAAAGAAAGAAAAGAAAATTCTCAAATGTCCCCTCCCCCTTTCTTCTTGAGCCCCCCCCCCCCCCCCCCCCTTTTTTTTTTTTTTTTTTTTTTTTTTTTTTTTTTCATGAATCATGAATCATTGATTTCAAGCTGAAAATATTCCTTATAATGGAAAAATTGCGTATAATTTCTTTGAACGCTAGGGGTCTAAAAAACAGTTTGAAAAGGAAATCATTGTTTGCGTTCCTAAAGAAAAATCGTTTTGATATAGTATGTTTACAGGAATCGCATGTCACTATGTCTGATATGAGAACTTGGGAAAAGGAGTGGGGTGGTAAAATCTTCGCCAATGAAGGTACAAATAGAAGTAGAGGCGAGGTTATCTTAGTTTCAAAGCTTTTTTCTGGACAAGTTGACTTAGTACTTTCAGAACAAAGAATTTTGGTTGTGTCTGTGCGCAACGACACGTACCAGTTAACTATTGCCAACGCTTACGCTCCAAACAACAGTAACGAAAAGGTTTGTCATTTTCAATATCTGACTGAATTTTGAATAATTTGAACGGAGACTTGATACTTTTAGGTGATTTCAACTGTTCACTTATCACCGACCTAGATATAATATCCGGTAAACCCCATGACAAGTTAGAAACTGAAGCTTTAAATAAAACAATAAAACGCGTTAGGTTTAACTGATATTTGGAGACTGCATCATCCAACTGAAAAATCGTTTACTTGGAGTAGATCAAATCGTTTATTGCACGTCGACTAGATTACGTTTTTTTTCTTCTGAAGACATTCTTCATTTTTGTTCGTCGTCAGACCACGTAACTGTCCCGGGCTCGGATCATAAAGGTGTAGTGTTAGAAATTAAACAATGATAACAGTTTTGTTCGCGGTCCGGGATACTGGCGTTTTTAACAACAGCTACTTAAAAAACAAATCCTTTGTTGAAACATTGAACAGACTCTTAGATGACTTTGTCAAGGAAAATGAAGAGGTAAGTTGTATTGAAAAATGGGAGTTATGCAAAGTCGAAATAGAAAATTTTTTGCACTGAATTCGGCAAATCATTATTGTCAAAAACGGAACGAGTTCTTAACACTACAAATGCAGATAAAGAACATTGAGGAAAAGTTAGTGACTGATCCTCAAAATAAAGAGCTACACTCAAATTACCTTATAGCAAGCAGAAAAAATAGAAATAGAAATTCTACAAATTGAGGAAACTAGGGGAGCTCAGATCAGAGCTAGAATCAAATGGATTGAAGAAGAAGGAAAAGAACAGTAAATATTTCTGCAATTTAGAGAAAGCACGTGGTAAGAAAAATATCATTACTAGATTGTGTAAGGAGACAGGAGAAATTATTATAACTGATCAAAGAGACATATTACAGGAACAAGTAGCGTTTTACAACATCTGTACAATCAAAAGACAAACAACGCTAATGTTAAAGATGCTGCCGTCTCGTTTATGAAAGATGAAAATTTTAGAAAAATAGACAAAGATGATGCAGATGCTTGTGAAGGCATCATCACTTTAGCAGAAACTACTGAAGCGCTAAAGAAAATGAAAAATGGTTCAGCTCCAGGCAGCGATGGATTAACGCCAGAATTCTTGAAATTTTTTTTTGGAACAAAATAGGCTGCATGATCACTAGCTCATTCAATGAGTCATTTCAAAAAGGAGAACTCTCATTCACACAAAGGCAAGGCATCATAACTCTCATTCATAAAGGTAAGGAATTAGACAGAGACAAACTTAATAATTGGAGACCTATCACTTTAACAAACTCAGACTATAAAGTTTTGGCTAAAGTTATGGCAGAAAGATTAGGAAAAGTTATTTGTGGATTAATTGATGAAGACCAAGTGGGATACATTAAAGGTAGAAATATTACAACTGTTATAAGGACTATAGATGATGTAATAATTATCTAAATAAAACAGGGAAAAAAGGTTACCTACTAGCATTAGACTACTACAAAGCTTTTGATTCCATTTCTAAAACATTTCTTTTATACTCGTTTGACATGTTTGGCTTTGGTGTTGATTTTCAAAGATGGATACGTGTGTTGACTAACAATACCCAAAGTTGCATTAATTATGGTGGATGGTTGTCTGAGCCGTTTGATGTAAACTGCGGTATTAGACAAGGCTGTCCTTTCTCTCCTTTGGCATTCGTCTTGGCCTTAGAACTATTAGCAATAAAAAATCAGGAACAGTGAAATATCTGGCATCGAAGTGCCAGTCATAAACCGATCAAAAAATAAATGTATCAAAATAAAAACAAATGGCCGATGATACCACATTATTTTCTTAAAAATGGAGAAGATCTGATTAGGTCCTACGGTATCTTGAAAACGTTTGAAAACTTCTCCGGTCTGAAACTGAACATCAATAAAACTAAATATTGAGAATGGGCAGACAGCTAGACGAACACAATATTCCTTTTTCAATGGTTGATAATTAAAATCTTAGGGGTGTATTTCCAAAAAGATAAGATGGCTAAGCATATTGAAGAAAATTGGAAGCAGAAAGTTGTAAACATTCAAAGAATGATACGGGACTGGAGTAAAAGAGATATTAGTATTCATGTAAAGTTCTGGTAATCAAAACATTTTTAATCAGTCAACTGATATATGTTATGCAATCAATTGGTATTCCAGAAAATGTTTTAAAGGAAATTAATACGATGTTGTACAAATTCGTTTGGCAACGAAAATATAGCAATCGTAAGGCTTTCGAAAAAGTGAAAAGAAAAGTGATGGAATCAGAATATGGAAAGGGTGGTTTGAATATGGTTAACATTATTGATCTCCAGAAGTGTTTCTATTTGCAATGGGCTGGAAATCTATTCTCCTCAGCAGAACAGAACTGGAGTATCATACCAAAATGGCACTTGAATAAAATACTAAAGAATGATAGTATATTCATGATTAACTGTAGACCAAAGCATGTACATTGTATAGACCATTTGGAAAATGAATTCTGGAAGGCGGTGATTATTACATATTTAGATATTAAGAGAGAGAAAAAATCGAAGAAATAAAACCATCCAATGTGTGTGATCAGTTATTATTCTATAATGATTTAATCAAGTATAAAGGAAGGGTATTGTTCTTCCACAAGTGGAAAGAAAAGGGAATACAACATATGAGAAATCTTATTCATTTCAACGAACGTAGACTGCTGCGTTTAGAAGAGGTGGAAACACTACTAGGATATAAAAGTGCAGACACATTATTTGAATATAACGCCGTGTGCAACGCCATCCCAGCAGTATGGCTGGAATGGATACGAACAAACAGGATCTCTCTAGATACTC
>JADBJO010000113.1:1106279-1111279 GCA_016801955.1 Conus betulinus
ATCTTGTGGCCTTCACGGCTCTTTTCTTTATTTTCATAATTTCATCAAAAAAAAAAAGTACATCACTTACACACTCTCGCACATAGATCTCTCTCTCTCTCTCTCTCTCTCTCTCTCTCTCTCTCTCTGTCTGTCTCTGTCTCTCTGTCTGTCTCTCTCTCTCTCTCTCTCTCTCTCTCTCTAAAAAAGGGAACATATATGAAAAACATGAAAAAATTATAATGTTGTAATGACATTTTTGTCAAAGTCATCTACACATTTCGCCCAGTTTGGCACTGGTGTAGTAATCCATTTGATGAACAATTCAGTGGTTGATAGTCTGGCCATCATGGCTCTTGGGTCGAGAAATACATCGTCCTTGTGATGCCGTTCTCAGCCCTGCCGCTGTCGTGTGTTGGTGAGGACGTTCCGTCGGCCATCGCCCTGGCCTCCTCTCTCCTCTGTGGGGTGACGTAAATGGCTCTGTCAGGACGCTTCTTGCCTTTTCTGTGCAAACACAAGAACGCAGTGGTCAGTTACAGTGGTCAGGTTGATCAACAGGAGACTGTAGTTGTCAGGCTGATCCAGAAGACGAAAGCAGTGGTCAGTTTGTTCTATAGAAGAAAAGCAATGGTGTCACACACACACACACACACACACACACACACACACACACACACACACACACACACAGAGAGAGAGAGAGAGAGAGAGAGAGAGAGAGAGAGAGAGTCTCTTGTTAAAGACGTTGAAGATGAATTGTGTATCACTGGAGCAACAAACATTCATAGAGACCGTAGACACTCAAGACAAAACTCATTCTGCGTCAGGTAAAAAAAGGGGGAAAGGGGGACAGAGGGTGTTGGAAGACAGACACAAACATGACCTACCTTCCACTGCTGTTCTTCTGCTGTTCCACTCTCTGCCCAGAGGAGGGGGGTGGGGTGGAAGAGGTCATAGAGATGAGTGGGGGGACTGAGAGATGGGGCAGGGGGATCTGTGGCGTTAAGCCTCCAGCGCCCTCTACCTCTGCCTCTACCTCTGGGTGGATCCACCTTGGGAGGAAAAACTCCGGTGGGGGAACTAGTGGCAGAGGGTGCAGAGGTAGAAAACTGCTTGAGAGGGAGCCGGACGAGTGGAGGTGGGGGGAGCATTGGTAGCAGGTGTAGAGATAGGAGTGGCAGTGGTAGGGGGTGGAGGGGGTTTGGGAGTGGGGAAGGGGAGGTCGGGGTCCCCAGTCCTGTGACCTGGGCGAAGAGGTTCATGGTCCATGACGTCACGTCTCCCTCTCCCTCTGCCTCGGCCAATGACTATCTTCGTCCCTCTAGACGGTCCAAAAACCCTGTTAGACATCATGTTGAAGTCACCAGTCAGCAAGAGAGAGAGAGAGAGAGAGAGAGAGAGAGAGAGAGACAGAGAGAGAGAGAGAGAGAGAGAGAGACAGACAGACAGACAGAGAGAGAGAGAGAGAGAGAGAGAGAGAGAGAGAGAGAGAGAGAGGAGCAGAGGGTAGAGCAATGAGAAATGACTACCAGAACAGGCAGTCCTGCTTTGTATTTATCAGCAATCTCTCTCTTCATATCTTGTCTCTTTGTTTCTGTCTGTCTCTCTTTCTTTCTTTTCTTCCTTTTTTTGTTTTTGTTCTTCTTTCCTTTCTTCTTTTTTTTGTTCTTTATTCTTCTTTCCTATTTTTCAGTCCCCAGCTCACCTTGTCTGAAAACCAACACTGTAACGACTTGCTTGTTGCTCATTCTACATCTACGTGTGACACGCACGCGCACGCTTGAAAGCATTGACAAACACATGTGTACACTTGTTCAAGCTGTCCATACATGCACAGAAACATAACTTTCAACATTACACACACATCGTAAAGTACAGGAGCGATAAGCGGGTGTGCGCGCGCGCGCGCGCGCGGCACACCTCCCCACTTCACACACACACACACACACACACACACACAACACACACACACACACACAGAGAGAAAAAAAAAAAAAAAGAACGAGAGAAAGTTAGAGAAAGAGAACAACCGACAGACAGGCAGACTAAGTGGGAAATAGAGAGACTTTAAAGTTAGTCGGGCGAGTGTTCAATGAAGTTTTTTGATTCAAAATGAAGGCTTCATTGCTTATGTATAATGTCGAACGTGTACATCATACAACTACAGGAGAGAACCGTCTGTTTAGTGAGGAAAGAGACACACACACAGACAGAGACAGAAACAGAGAGAGGCAGACTGGCAGACAGACAGACAGACCAGATAGAGACAAACAGGCAGACGGTCGGACAGACAGACAGACAGACAAACAGACAAACATAAACAGAGACGAAGAGGTTGCGAGAGTCAGAGTAGAAACATGAGAGTCGAGGAGTGAAACAGTGGAAAGAAACGCCTCCATAATGAGCATAATAAAGAAATGTCATCACACAGGTTTTATCTATTCGCTTCCACTACAATTTCCACGTTCCAATAATTTCATGTCGTATACATATTCGTGTATTTTCCAAAAGTGATAACGGAAAACATTATACCCGGTACTAACCCATTTGTGAGAATGATTGTGCCTTGAGAATCAGGGATTGACAGTATTACAGTACAGACCACAGTTCCCACCATCATTAATCATTGTTCAGTACAATGTTCTAACCTTAATTTTCCCAATTACCCTTGACTACAGTGCAAATGACAGCGCTGCACTGACGTTCCTCCATCTCTCCAGACTGATGTGAAGCACAGGTGAACACATTCTGCCCAATAAAGGGCATTGCTTTGTGAAAGGAACAGTGCTGAACATGATGGAACAGCTGTATAGGAGAAATGATTATGACATGAAATGGTACAATGCCGAACTGACTCAAAGATAACCACGGAAAAAGGGGAAAAATTAAGGTAGAAGTCGTTTTGTTACTCAAGATATAAATACAAGAATTGAATCAGATTTGAAACATATTTTCCATTTAAATAATGTGATCAAAGAACAACCTGTGTGATTTGATATAACCACTTTCACATCATTCAACTCCACAGTACAAACAGAATTCATCTTCTCCCTACATTTGCCTTTCAAAGTATGAAACGTTTCACAGCACACGGCAAAATAACCCACGAACTGCACCATAATCAATAGAAAATAATATCTTGGCATGTACTTACCCATTTTCACAATAAAAGTTTTTTTTAGGAACTCAACACTTGGGACACAGTTTCTCTGACGATTTTTTCTTCTGTCCACTGTCCACTGTCTGAACAAGACTGACTGCTTGGGAATGTTGACCACAGACCAGCGACAGCAGAGTCACGTGGTGCAGTGACACGGTGCAATCACGCGTGTCCCTCCTATCAAGGAGCTGGGGTGAGAGGGTGGAGGAGGTGGAATTGGGGCAGGTTAAGAGGGGAGGGGGGGGTGACGTTGGGTGGGTGGGTGATAGGGGTAGTGGGTGGGAAAGAAGTGTTACCACCTGCACACATGGTTCTCCCTCTCCTTCCCTTTACCTCTCCTTATCCACCTCCTCCTCTCTTCTTACCCCCTCCCTCCGCCAATCCACCCCGTCTTTCCTTGTACCCTCCCCTTAGTTCCCATGGGTAGGCCCATACAGCACTGGTGGAATATGGAGTGAAGGAGCTGTGTGTCAGAGGGGACAGGGACGTGGTGTGATGACCCGTGTCATTCAGACATGTCAGTGGGACTACTGATAATGACTTGTGTAATTAAAGAGGATAGTCTTATTTGGTAGGTTTCAGCTAAATCTAACAACTTCACGTGGCAGTCTCGTTCCTTCACGTGGCAGTCTCGTTCAAGTTCCTTCTCTGTCATTTGTTGTGTCAATCTAAGAGGTTTGTGAGTCACAGTCATACACGTCTGTCTCATTCAGTAGATCTGGAAACCATGACAATCCACAAAGCAGACTGGTCTGATTCAGTAATAATCACAATTTAAAATGATACCTTTCAGATTTAGTAATCAAGACAATCCACAAAGCAGGCCTGTCTGATTCAGTAATCATCACAATCCACAAAAGCAGACCTGTCTGATTCAGTAATCATCACAATCAACAAAGCAGCCGCCTTCTGTCTGATGTATTATTTCCCGTGATTATGACAATCTCCCAAAAGAAGACTTCCATCTAATTTGTTACTTCCCAGAATCATGATAATATATGGAGAAGGCTTCTATACGATCCATTGGTTGCCTTTATTATGACATTCTACGAGAAAGGTATCTCTCTTACTTAATAGTTAGCCTTTGTATGTCCATGCACATAGCAGATTTCTGCCCACACGCACGCACATAATTTCAAAGCACCTTCGCATATTTGCAGAAATAGGTATTGATGTAGATTCTAGAGTTCAATAAACTGAACTTGGAAATACTTTTTTAGTTTAGCTTGTCTGTCAGTGATGTCTACCATAACAGATTGCTATGTCTGGCAGACTGTTGAAAGCAGAAGAACAAACAATCACAACGCAGAACATCAAGACATGCAGCTGTGACGTCAGTCCAAGGGACCGATAATCGTTGAACGTTTTTTGAAAAGAAATGTCAGAATTTAAAACGATAGCATGGAAGAAAAACATTATATAGAAAGAATAAAAAACGGCATGGTATGTTAAAAACTGTGAATTTGTACTTTTCCCGAAAAGTCTTTGAGGTGTGAACATGCCTTTGCTTATGTTGTGAAAAAAATCATGTGTTACTTCGTTCATTTATTTATTGTAAAAGGGGTTGGGGGAGGAAGCAGGGGGGGGGGGGGGGGTAAATGCTTGCATCACTGTATGCATGCATGCATGTATATTTGTTTGTGTGAGTGTATGTGTGGGTGTAGGCATAGGAGTGTGTGTGGATGCTGGTGTGTGTCAGTTGTGTGTGATTATGTGGATTGTTTTGTAAGGCAGCAAGACGCAAAGAGAGAGAGAGAGAGAGAGAGAGAGAGAGAGAGAGAGAGGAGAGAGGCAGAGAGGCAGAGAGACAGAGAGAGAGAGAGCAGAGAGAGAGAGAGAGAGAGAGAGAGAGAGAGAG
>JADBJO010000113.1:1113779-1118498 GCA_016801955.1 Conus betulinus
TGTGTCAGTCTGCCCTTTATGTCTGGCCTAATCGTCTTGCTCTATATCTGTCTGGCCGTCTGTCTGCCTGTCCCTCTTTCACGCGAGAGTGCTCGCGCGCGCGCACACACACACACACACACACACGCACACGCACACGCACACGCACACCACAACACATATGCACCACATGCACGCACGCAGGCTGGAACGCACGCACACATACACAACTTTTATCAATACAAGATTATATAAATAAGTTGATGAGTCAGTGATGTGGAGAGCAAACCAAGTTTCAGAATTTTCCCATCCAGATCGTCAGGACCGCGAATACCTGTCTGTTTCAACGAAAAAGATGAAAAGAAACATCCTAAATTGTTATTTGAGGACTTATTCAAATTCTGTTTTTAATGGTTTTTGACTACAGAATTCTTTGAGAATTTGTAGATTATTCATGTAAGGTCTGTCATCTTTTGCTGTTTGATCAGCAATGTAGAGAGAGAGAGAGAGAGAGAGAAGAGAGAGAGAGAGAGAGAGAGAGAGAGAGAGAGCTGGTGTCGTATAATATCTGGGAAAACCGTGATATCTGGGAGCGCGTTCCCAGATTTACCGGTGACATCTGGGAACGCGTTCCCAGATTTTGTGAACTTCCAATCGTGAAATCTGGGAACTTTGTGAAAAATCACACCAAGAAATCAATGAAAAAAAAGTGACAAGAAGGCCAAAGATCTCAATTGCACCTAAATAAATTGTTTCCTACCTTATCTCGAAAATCTATTCTTCTTTTCGTCTTCTTTCTGCCCTTCTGAGCTCTGAAAAGACCACGTTCCCAGATATCACGGGCCTTCCCAGTTATCACAGTACATTTTAGGAACGCATTCCCCAAAAAAAGTCTGTGATATCTGGGAAGCCTTCCCAGATATCACGTTCCCATATTTCACGCGACTCCGGTAAAATACAATACACAGCATCTTCCCGATCGTTGGAATTTCGCTGAAAGGCGCGCACTAGCTGCAAATGGCGCTGTGACGGACAACACGTGCCATGCACAAGGCTGTGGGAAAGGAGTAGGCTAGATCCTCAAGGGAGAGTGCATTACTGTTAGCTTACAGCCGGCTGTTATGGTAAGGGACCCATAGTATCTTTCCCTTTTCACTCTTTGTACGTCCTTGTTACGTTCATTGTTTTCCTGTGTGTGTGTGTGTGTGTTTTTTTCCTTTTCTTTGCATATTTTTTTTTTCTTTTTGAACTGCGATTCATTTGCAGTCTATCATTCCTTTGCGTTCTGCAGATTGTGCAATTACATTTGAATTGCTTACCTTTTCATTTTCCTTCATTGTGAGCAATATGTAACAAAAAAGGTAATCTCCTTATTTTCTTTTCCCTCTATAAAAAAAAAGATTCTCTCTCTCGCTCTCTCTCTCTCTCTCTCTCTCTCTCTCTCTAATCTGCGTATGCGTTGAAATGATAGGCTAAGTAGACTTATCACGATACGTTGAATCAGCTGGTTCTGAAAGTGCAAGTGGAAAAGATACAACAGGGGAACGTCGCCGGATAAAAAAAAATGTCAAACGAATCGCGAAGCCCAACGAATATGCTGATATATGTCAATGAAAGGGGCAGACAACAACCAGGACACGTGTACCTTCGGCTTATAGCACTTTGACCTCAACGTCCAGCTAAAGTACAATTAAGTTCCTACAACCTTTTCTCTTGTTCAGCTTCGTTTCGTTTGCACTTAATCTTCAATACAAACAAGAAGAATGTTATCTTAGTACTAGACGGGAAATGTTATCTTACTACACTGCGCCATCTCTTTAGGGAGAGAGTGAGGGGAAAAGGAAACATGTTCCCTGCCTAACAGCCTGCTGTTGCTAATCTCACCATGTAGGAGACAACAACGTTGGCACAACAACTCTCCATCATTCACCATCTTTCCCTTTAAAACTTCTTCATCTGTACACGAATATATATGATATCTGTTCTCAATCTCCTAGACAGTAAGATAAAATGCTATCTGTATTTGATCTTGTACTTGATATTCTCAGAAAACAGATGGATCTAATATCTGTAAAACGCTGGAAACCAGACAGTTACATTTTCCAGAAAATCTTTTCCTACCAAGTGCCCCCCTCCCCCACCTCTCTTTCTCTCCCCTGTAACTGGTGTGTGTGTGTGTGTGGTGTGTGTGTGTGTGGTGTGTGTGTGTGTGTGTGTGTGTGTGTGTGTGTGTGTGTGTGTGTGTCGTCGTCGTCGTCGTCGTCGTCGTCGTCGCGCAGAGATACTACTACTACTACTACTACTACTACAACTATACTACTTTACTACTGCTGCTGCTACTACTACAATTGACAATGTTGTTACCGGTATTAGTTGTGATAGTTTTAGGTAATACCGCGTTGTCATTATTGCTTCATTGTCTTTGTTTTTATTGCCATGTGGTTGTCTTACTTTGTGTATTACTTTGATGTTGTAGAAAAACAAAGAGACATTGGAACACACACACTTAACCCAATGGAAAACAAAAGTTCTAAGCTTACGTTTTCACTAAGAAGGCATGATAAATGAAAAGGAAAGACAAATTCATCAAAAGGGCTATGACCGTGAAGTGATGTCCCTTCAACAACCTGGCCTTGCAGCGGAAGTGGAGTCGAAAACGGGAAGCAGCGATATCATCAGGCACTTGCTGTCCTGTTCCGGCGCTGGGTGATGTGATGTCAGTCAGGCACTTGCTGTCCTGTGCTGGCGCTGGGTGATGTCGTCAGGCATTTCCTGTCCTGTGCTGGCGCTTGGTGATGTCGTCAGGCACTTGCTGTCCTGTGCTGGCGCTGGGGGGTGATGTCGTCAGGCACTTGCTGTCCTGTGCTGGCGCTTGGTGATGTCGTCAGGCACTTGCTGTTCTGTGCTGGCGCTGGGGTGATGTCGTCAGGCACTTGCTGTCCTGTGCTGGCGCTTGGTGATGTCGTCAGGGAGTCCTGGCCTATCGGAAAGGCCTCTCCACAGAACCGTTCGAAAAGCCCAAGTGATTGAAATGACACTTTGGCAAATCGAGACGATCTTGTGGCCTTCACGGCTCTTTCCTTTATTAGTCAAAAAAAGCACAAAATAGCACACACATATGGATATCTCAATTTTTCTGTCTCTGTCCCTCTCTCTCTCGTCTCTCTCTCTCACCCTCTCAACCCCATATGGATCTATCTCTCATTTTTCTCTCTCTCTCTCTCTCTCTCTCTCTCTCTCTCTTCTCTCTCTCTCTTATCCTCAGGTAAATGGTAAGCGATATCACACACACACACACACACACCACACACACACACACACACACACACACACACACATACATATATATTATAACATATATATATATACATACATACATACATACATGTATATAATACATATATATACATATATATATATATATATATATATATATATCTTATATATATAAAGAAGTTGTAAGAATATTCTGGTCGAAGTCATCAAGGCATTTGGCCCAGTCTGGCACAGGTGTTCTGATCCAGCTGGTGTGAAAGACTCGGGTGATGACAATTTGGCCATCATTGTTTCTCTGCTTTTGAAATACACCGTTGTCACGGTCGTGTCTGCCCTCACATTCTTCCGGTCTGTGGAGGATGTTGGCGAGGACGACGACGACGACGATGGTGCAGATTCTGCAAGTGAGGGTATTGTTGGCCATCGTCCTAGCTTTTCTCTCCTGAAGGGGGTCACATATATAGGTCTGTCAGGCCGTTTTTGGGCTCTGAATTTTCTGTTAGGACATAAGGAAGCAGAGGTCAGTTTGACTCAACAGAAGACAGCTGTAGTCAGATTGAGTCAACAGCAGAATGAAGTGGTCAGTATGATGTAACAAGAAATATATGGTCATTTGACACACCACCACCACCACCCCCACACACACACACACTTACACACACACATATTTACACACACACACACACACACACACACACACCACACACACACACACAACACACACACACACACACACAACACACACACACACACACACACACACACACACACACACCACACACATAGATACACGCGCGCGCGCGCACACACACACACACGTATACGACAACGTACCTGAACACACACACACACACACACACACACACACACACACACACACACACACACTATCTCTGTGCATAAAAACGATGAAGATGAACTGCATATCAGTGGAACAACAAACAGTCAGACCAGAGTTGACCCTCAAAACAATAGAACGCATTTTGTATCAGGTAAAAAAGGGGAAGGGGGAAGGTACGGGGACACAGACACAGACATCACCTACCTTACACTGCCGTCCTTCTGCTCGGCTGTAGCAGGGGGTGGAGAGGGTTTGGGAGAAGGGGAGGGGAGGTCCAGATGAATATTGGTATGTCCTGGTCGTACAGATGCTAGACTCATGGCATCATGTCTCACTCTCCCTCTGCACCGACCCATCACTCTCTGAGGTCTTTGTAGTCGGTTCGTTTGAGCAACAGAAGAAAAGCAATGATCAGTTTGACCAAATAGAAAAAAAGCTATATAAACACACGCACGTGCGCGCGAGCGCGCGCGCAATCACACACACCACACACACACACACACACACACACACACTATACGTTAAACGTAATGAACAACACACACACAAACACCCGCACAAACACCACACACACACACACCGCGAGCGCGCCAACGCACGAAGCAGCACGAACGCAGCACACA
>JADBJO010000114.1:0-2500 GCA_016801955.1 Conus betulinus
GAGAATCGTGTTTTTAATCAAAAGAGAAAAAGAATGAATTAAAGGACAGCTTGCTGACAGCTTGCCTCATTGAAGAGAGAAAAGGACAGAAAAAGAACCAGAACAACACACACACACAAAACTCCTCTCTCTCTCTCTCTCCTCTCTCTCTATCTCTCTCTCTCTCCCTGCTAAAAGAGGCGTCACCCAGCTTTATAGGCGGTCTGTTTATCAGTACGCGAGGAAGGATTTTGTTGGTGTGTTGTTGTGGTTGTTTTCTTTTTCTTTAAACGTGTTCTTCGCATGCCGAATTATGTCTGGTTTCGCTGGAATCTGATGTGTTCAGGGGTTCCAGTCAATCGTTCATCACGAGAGGGAGAGAGGAGGGAGGAGAGAGAGGACGTGGAGAAGGAGGGGGAGTGAGGGAGAGAGAGGAGGGAGAGAGAGAGTGACTTTGTATCGTACTCTTCCTATTCATTCTCCTACGCTCTTCATTTTTGGTCTTGTGGGTCGGTTTACTGGACACACAATTCAAATGAGAAGACGTTAAATAGTCCTACATCTCTGCCCATTTCAGATTCAATCAGTCGATTTTTCTTCTTCTTCTTCTTCTTCTTCTTCTTCTTCTTCTCTCTTCTTCTTCTTCTTCTTCTTCTTCTTCTTCCTTTAAGACAAACACAATTTCCAATATCCGATCTCGAAAATTCATTGTTCTTATAGAGGCGGTCACTTGCCATAGATGAGGGGATTGAGGGGGAATGCGCGCGGGATGAAGTGGAATGGAGTGGGGCGGGTGGAAGGAAGGGGAGAGCTTCCCCCTCTCTCCCCTCTCCCCCCCCCCCCCCTCCCGCGTCCCTCCTCCGTCCCATCCCCTCCCTGTCCCACATCTGTCCCTGTAAAGCACCAGGAAGGGCGGGGGAGTAGGTGAGGGACTGTTCTCCCCCCCCCCCCCCCCCCCTCCTCTCCCGTCTCCTCCCGTCCCGTTCCTCGTCCAGTCCTCCTTGGCATCATTCCAGACCCTAATGGATCTGAAGACGGCCTGAACGTGAACGTGTATAAGTATAAATGGGGGGGGGGGGGGGAGAAACGAGATGGTTCACAAGGCCAGTATGTGTGTATGTGTGTGTGTGTGTGTGTGTGTGTGTGTGTGTGTGTGTGTTTTCTGTCCCAAACCTCTGAGCCCACCTAGAGGCAGTGCACCCACGCCGCTCATTCCAACACCGCGTCCACAGCCACAGCCCGGTCGGCCCCGCCGCAGCCCCGGCACCGGCAATCCGCAGGGAGCAGTCAATGTCCAGTCATCAAGAGGCAACCCACCGGAGGAGACACTGCACTGCTGCCGAGTCACTTCGGTGGTGTTCAGTGGCGCCTGTTCTGATCTAACATACGCAGGACACCACCTACTAAGCCCCCTGCTGACGGACAATAATTGCTTAGTCGCGGAGCCGGCGTGAGTGAGGTCTCCCCCCCCCCCCACCCCCCCGGGAGGGTGCCACCACGTCCGTCCAGCCCCCATGGACTCGCCGATAACCGGTGACCCCGACGGAACCAAAACCAAGACCACAGACGTGGAGAGGACATCAGAATTGAGGTCATCGTGAAAGCAGGGCATGAAGGGCTACAGAATTTGAGACATTTTTTTTAAAAAGTGTGTGTCTTGTCCTCATCTGCAAACGCTTGATTCCACTAAGTGGCAACTAAGGTCAAGCGGTTGTGGGAAACACACCGACAGACTTGCGTTTTGATTTAAGAAGAGCACGTCCTCCCTTTTTGTCTCTTCTCCATCATCTACAGACACGAACACATGCATACATGCAGGTACTCTCTCTCTCTCTCTCTCTCTCTCTCTCTCTCTCTCTCTCTCTCTCTCTCTCTCACTCAGGCACACACACACACACACACACACACACACACACACACACACACACACACACACACACGCACGCACGCACGCATGCACGCACACACACATATACATATGCACATGTGCTTGCGTGAGCGCACAACACACACACACAACACGCACGCACGCATACACGCACTCATCCCCCCACCCCCACACCCCCACACACTGAAAGAGAGAGAGAGAGATGGGGGAGAAGAGCGAGGAAGGGAGGGACGGACAGAGACAGAAAGAGAAGGGGGGGGGGGGGGGGGTGGAGGATTGGAGGAAAAGAAGAGACAGAGACAGACAGACAGATAGACACACAGGAGACAGGAGGCGGAAAAAAACAGGAAAACTAATACTAACACACTTTATCAACATCTCCTTTTTTTTCCCTCATAGGTGCCAGTGAAGCTTATGCGCCTTGATGACAACGATGAATACAAGTACAAGAAACATTTGAAGACTGACGATAAATAACAGCTTGCCCACAAGGAAACACGCACAACGACGTACAAAGCAGTATACAGATTCAAATGAGAGAATAAAGTACTGAGTTGGGCACTCAAGATCATAACTCTCCGATTCAAAACTCTCCCGAACTTTTACTAGCCATTATCTAAGCCCGTATAAGAG
>JADBJO010000114.1:7500-12500 GCA_016801955.1 Conus betulinus
ACACACACAACACACACACACACACACACACACACACACAGAGAGAGAGAGAGAGAGAGAGAAGGGAGAGAGAGAGGAGAGAGATGAGAGAGGAGAGCGAGAGAGAGAGGAAAGACTACCATAGAAACATGTCATCAAGAAGAGTTTATCAGGGATAATGCGGAAAAAAAAGTGCGAATAAGTATGAAAAGTTGTATTGTCTTTATCCCGTGACTCACCCTCCTCCTCTCCTCCCCGTCGTCTTTCACTCCCGTCCCTCGTTTATCGTCCTCCTTCTCCCCTCCCCTTCCCCCCCCCCCCCCCCCCCCCCCACCCCCCCCCCCCCCGAGCCCCATCCTTCTCCATACCATTTTGATGCGTGGGTAACTGTCGCGTGCTAACCTTCAGCTCGCATTCCAGACCCCTCCCACCCATCCCGTCCTCTACTTCCACCCCCCCCGAAGATCTATTTTTGCTAATGTGTGTTCGTCAGTGTTTTTTTTTTTTTTTTTTTGCCCCACCCCCTGCTGTTGTTAGTGTGTGTGTGTGTGTGTGTGTGTGTGTGTGTGTGTGTGTGCGTGCGTGCATGCGTGTGTGTGTGCGCGTGGTGTGTGTGTGTGTGTGTGTGTGTTGTGTGTGTGTTTTTTGGCCTCCCCCTAACACCATCCTTAACTCCCCCAACCCCTCTCTGTCAACAATTCCCCTTTTCTGCTATTGGTTGGGGGCCGGGGGGGGGGGGGGGGGGGGGGGGGGTCGGGGGGGGGGTTCCTGGGGGGGGGCGCTGACACCAAATCAGAGGTCATTCCAATCCCCCTTCTTGACCCTGCGCGCGATTCGACTGCACCGCTCCCACTACGATCTCAACGTCAGATGGATCACTGGTCCCCCTCCCCCCCCCCACCCACCACCCCCCCCACCCCCACCACCACCGGCATACAGAACTTATCAGCAGATACACATGAATGATGGAGGCTGCTCTGCAGACCAGACCCCAACCAGACCAGGTCAGACACAGTGGCAGTCTCTGTCATGGTAACAGCGGTGCCGATGACAGAAGCGGCGGCAGGTGTTGTTGTGAATGCTGAGTGAGGGCGCCCAGGGCCCACGGGTGCTGGCCGTGGGTCATGTGTCGCACATACATCCTGAACGTCTGTGGTATTGGGGGCCGTCTGGGAGTTCTTGGAGGGGACAGGGGAAGAAGAGAATGCCGAAAAGGGTTTGTCCTTACTGGGCCAGGAGTCATAGTGCTACTGACGGCCATCAGGTGCGTGTTGGTTTGTGTGCGTTTTGGTGCTGTCTACAGTCCTCTGTTTTCAATCGTATTTCTCCGCGCGCGCGCGCGCGCGCGTGCGTGCGTGTGTGTGTGTTGTGTGTGTGTGTGTGTGTGGGTGTGTGTGTAGTTGTGTTGTTGTTGTTGTTGTGTTTGTTGTTGGTTGTTGTTGTGTGTGTGTGTGTGTGTGTGTGTGTGTGTGTTTGTGTGTTGTGTGTGTGTGTGTGTGTGTGTGTGGTGTGATTTGTGATGTCTTAAGGGGGCAGAGAATACCCCGCTTGGTAGAGCTCTGGGCTCATCACCCAAGAGATCCCTGGGGTTGCCTGTTAGAATCTCCACCGGTATTGTTTCGAAAAGGGAAAGGGGGGGGGGGGGGGGGGGGGGGCGGATCCTTTGCAGGTACCTTGATGATGACTCATACCCAGTAAAAAAAATCCTTTGTACGAGCCTAAAATCCGTGTTCCGTGTATGAACAGGTGCGTGATATTTTATGCACACGTAAAATTCAGCCTTCAACTTGTGGAAGAGAAGGTCACTTTGACCGATGGTATTGACAATACGTATACACACAGCAGGCACTGAAATAATTAAAAAAAAAAAAAAAGTGTGTGTGTGATGACAGACTGAATGAGGTGAAAATGACTGACCTGAATGGAATGACGCGGGAAATGACGGAATGGAATGACAGGGGAAATGACGGAATGGAATGACGCGGGGAAATGACGGAATAGAATGAGGCGGGTAAGGACGGAATGGAATGACGCGGGAAAGGACGGAATGGAATGACGCGGGAAAGGACGGAATGGAATGAGGCGGGAAATGAAGGAATGGAATGACGCGGGAAATGAAGGAAATGGAATGACGCGGGAAAGGACGGAATGGGACGACAAGGGAAAGGACGGAATGGAATGAGGGGGGGAAATGACGGAACGGAATGAGGCGGGAAGGACGGAAAGGAATGAGGCGGGAAATGACAGAATAGAATGAGGCGGGAAAGGACGGAATGGAATGACGCGGGAAAGGACGGAATGGAATGAGGCGGGAAATGAAGGAATGGAATGACGCGGGAAATGACGGAATGGAATGACGCGGGAAAATGACTGAATGGGACGACGAGGGAAAGGACGGAATGGAACGACGAGGGAAAGGACGGAATGGAATGAGGCGGGAAATGACGGAACGGAATGAGGCGGGAAAGGAAGGATGGAATGGAATGACGCGGGAAATGAAGGAATGGAATGACGCGGGAAATGACGGAATGGAATGACGCGGGAAAATGACTGAATGGGACGACGAGGGAAAGGACGGAATGGAACGACGAGGGAAAGGACGGAATGGAATGAGGCGGGAAATGACGGAACGGAATGAGGCGGGAAAGGACGGAAAGGAATGAGGCGGGAAAGGACGGAACGGAATGAGGCGGGAAAGGACGGAATGGAGAGCCAGCAGGGTCAGTCATGGAGCCTGTTGTGTAAAGGAGAGCGTAGACTGTAAAGCGCTTAGAGCTTGTTCTTAGCCGAGGGTAGCCGCTACATTATCATCGTCATTATTATTATCATTATTATTATTATATTCAATTTATTACTATTGGATTTATTTTATCGTCATCATCGTCATTATTATATCATCATTATGATTATCATATCATTATCATCATTATTATTTTTATCGTCATTATTTCTCTTCTTCTTCTTCTTAACATCTCATCATCATCATTTATTATTATTATCATCATCATTATTATCATTATTGTTATTATTATCATCATCATCATTATTCTCAGCAGACGACGGCAAAAACATTTTCTCCTTCGATCTTTATCCACATCCACGACAAAGGGTAACGAAAGAAACAAAGCACTCCAACTGAGAGGAGGATGGAGGTGGGGGTGATGGTCTCCCCCCCCCCCCCCCCCCCCCCCCCCCCACCCCACCCCCCCGTCTCTTTGACAGAAACTATAAATGACCAAAATGACATTTAACACACAAATCACAGCGAAAAATCGGACGATGCAATACAAAACAGACAGGTGAATTTTCGTTAATATGTCTTTTTTTCGAATAACACAAAAACAGATGTAGAAAATGCGCAAAACGCTGCCACCCAAATCACCTGCCCCCCCCCCCCCCCCCAATCCCCCCATCCCCCATCCCCGACCTTCGTCCCCTCCCTCCCCCTCCCCCGAACGCCTCGAGCCGTAGGAAAGAAAAATCATTTCTAACCTGCATCTGCCCCCTCCCCCTCCCCCCCCCCCCCCCCCCTAATACACACTGCACCCTGGCGGGAAGAGGACAGGGATGAGGTGGATGGGTGGCTAGGAAGGGGAGGGGGGGGGGGGTGAGTTCGGGATGACACTGATACAATGGGATGGAGAATAAAGGGCAATAATGCAACAAGGGGCAAGTAAAAAGAAGAAGACAAGACAAAGGACGCATGACGATGCAGAGCGGAGAAAAGAGAAGGACAGACCGACGAGAAGAAGGAAAGGCAGAAAAAAACAACAACAACAACAACAACAACACAACCACACACACACACACACACACACACACACACACACACACACACACACACACACACACACACATCCAGCACATCCAGCGTGAGAAAGAAAACGGATTTCTAACCAACATGTTGACATCCAGTACTAAGTACCCATTCATTTAGGTGGGAAAGGGGACGAGAGGGAGATGGAGATGGGTGGGTGAGGGGTTGTGGGGGTTAGGATGAAAACGATACAAAGGGATACAAGAATGAAGTGGGGGGGGGGGGGGGGATGCAACAACGGGCACATAAAAGAGGAAACAAGAGAAAAGATAAAGAACGATAGAAGGGATAGGATACAGGAATGAAGGGGAGGGGGTGGGGGGGTGCAACAACGGGCAAATAAACAACAAAGGAAACAAGAGAAAAAGATCAGTAACGGTGCAGAGCAGAGAAACTGACGGATAGACCGAAAAGAATAAAAGACAGAAAATAAACAACAACGAAGAAGAACTCGGGGCACAGTCACACTCGCCCCTCAGTCTGACGCTCCTCTCGTGGTTCAAACACGTCTAGTGCCCGTGGGGAAGGAAGGAGCGGGGGGGGGGGGGGGGGGGGGGGGGGGATCCGGTGTCATCTGCTACGAAGGTCCGGATTATCAGGAGTTCTCCCGGTGACAAGCAAACCCAGCTGTCCTTCCCACAGATGAGTCGTGTTCCAAGCAGTTTCTTCTAGAAGAGAGCGAGAGAGCAATGAGACCGGGAGACATGTTTCGTAAGCATCCACAAGCAATCTACACCCACAAACACACACCAGAAGAAGACTAAAGAAATCTCCCCCCCCCCCCCCCACCCACCCCCCAAACATGTCGAGTAGTAGCAGATTGAAAATTATGTCCATTTTGATGTCGTCCAAAGCCTCTCTATTGTTATTCCGCGCGGGAGGGAAAGAAGAAGAGAAGAAGAAAGAAGAAGATGAAGATGAATGGGGGGGGGGGGGGGGCACACAAGATCGTTTTTCACATATTAAATAAGTTATAAAAACATGGTCACTGCCAGCGGAATTTAAAAACATGGAAATAAATGTTGTAATATGGGCGGCCGAGCGAACTTAACAAACACTGCATATCTTGCGCCGAAATGGATGAAGATAAATGATTGCTCGTTCATTTTTCGTTGTCCTGAGTGTGTGTGTGTCTTGCCTGAAGTAGACCTAAGAGGTCGAAACGCGTCGTGTTTTGTCCTGTGATTCGTTTGTCTACTTTTAT
>JADBJO010000114.1:20000-30000 GCA_016801955.1 Conus betulinus
TCAACCAAAAACTGACTGGTAACCTCTTTGAACCTTAACAGCTGATTAAACTCTTGTGGTCTTTCCATCCTGCGGTACGCATAAAAGTCTTTGTAGGAAACAGACTTCGTCGTCTTGGCCTTTGTATCGGGATCAGTTTGCTTGAGAGCAAAGTTGTAGCCATCTTCACCGTTCACAAACACATGAGTGGATACTGGAGGCAGTCATAGGCCCTGTGTGTTTCCTTGATCCGTACAAGGTGCTGGTCTCGCTTTTTGAGTACAATGTCTCTGTTGCCGTGTTCCTCTTTGACCATGAGAATGCCTTCCTCATTTGCAAGTGGAGCATTGAATCGCCTGGCATGTTCTGGCATGGAAATCAGGTATTTCCACTTGCTCCAAAGCATACTTGAAATTTTTCTATGTAAGGGTGTGTGGTGTTGTGAAGCATTGCCTGAAGATCTGTGATGATGTCTATATCAACCCCATCATTTAGAGTGCACCTTCGCCGAGCTTCTTCCTCACTGTTGTCATAAAGTACACTTGAACCTATTTTGGCTTTTCATTAGGTAGAGGAAGCAGGCTTCCAAGCTTGTGATAGACCTGACCCTGGATTTTATATGTCGTGAAGAAGCCATGATCTGTGACATTGTTATCGGCTCAAAGGTGGTCATCATGAAGGCGCTGTTGTACTTCCAAAGGGTCTTCTGGAAGCGTTTTGACCGAGGTGAGTCTTCCGTGAGCAGCTTTTGCAAAACTTCAGGTGGCTGTTGATGGCTTCAAGAAAAACTTTGCCTCCAGTGCAACAAACTCCAGGAGCTTCACCCGGCCACTTTTTGGCGTTGCAATACTTACAAACGTTGTCCATTTGACCAATGGAAATCTTTGGGTCAGTGGCATATTCTTGGACATATCGTAGGAAAAGGCTGCTTTTAGCCACGCATGTTCTTTGCAGCATTAGCATTGGCTCGTGATGTCCTGTTTGCTTGCTGCCTTGCTTGCGTCTCATGTCATGTTGTCTTTCCCGGGCACGCTGAGATGTCCGTACATGGTCTGCTTCCCGTCTCTGGTTCCTTTCCTCTAAATCTTCCTAGCACGCCGAGATGTGTCTCTCGCCGCCGATTTTCCGCCTGCTTCTGGCCCCTTCCTCTGGATCTTCCCTAGCACGTCGGGATGCTTCTCTCGCTCGATTTTTCAGCCTGCACTCACTGTTCCCATTTCCATTCTTCTGATTGCCCTTAATTTTGTAGGAATATACTTTGTGCAGAAGCAGTTTATTTAGGTTTTGCTTGAGTTAATCAACGGGTCTGTGTCTAATGTAAAAATAGTGTATCAGGCTTTGCACGGTACAATCATTTTTCTGGCCCCTCTCATTCCTCCCTTTTCATCCCCCTACCCTGTCCCATCCATGTTGTAAAATTACTTACCGTTACTGGACATACGCATAATGAATTTTATCAATAACGGTGTAAATTTAGAAAATAACGGTTTTTAACGGTCAATGTTAAGTTTTGGTTCATAAAATTTCCATAACATTGTTCAGCGCTTAAAACTGTACGTGCATACGGAATGTTTATCAAGAACGTTGTAAATTTCGAAACTTAGAAAATAACGGTTTTTAACGGTCAACGTTAACTTTCGGATCTTAAAAATTGTGTATCATTGTTTAGTGTTTAAAAACTGCACATGTATATCGAATTCTTCAAATAAACTCTCTAAATCTATAAAATAACGTTTTTTTAACGGTCAATTTTAAATTTCGGTTCGTAAAAGTTGTATATCATTTTTCGGCGTTTAAAACTGCACATGTATACCAATTTTTATCAAGAATAGCCTAAATTTTGAAAAGAACGGTTTTTTAATGGTCAAATTAATTGTCATAATGACTATCTAATGACCCTATGATACCCGCTGGATGTTCCTGTAGGTTTATGTCAAGTTTGGTGGCGATCCGATGACTGTCGTGGCCGCCAACCTGAGGAGATCGGGTTTTAAACAGTTTTTATAGGGTTTGGTGTTTTTTTAACGGTTTTTAACTGTTATGAATAACGTTTTTTAACTGCCAAATGTTCTAATTTTCTAATTTTCGAGAAGTAGTCCTGTACCTGTGCAATGTCACAACGGCTATTTGAAGAAAAGCAGAGAGAAAAAGATGTCTTTGAAACCGTTATAACAGTTTTTTTTAACGGTTTTTTTTAACGGTTTTTTTTTTTTTAGAGATTAGCCCAAAACCATCCTCGGGTCACAACAGACGTACCTGCCAAATTTCATACAATCGGTTGAACCGTTTTTTCAGTCTATAGCGTACACACAAGCAGACAGAATTAGCCATTTATATATTAGATATATACTAGCGCTTACGCGCTTGACACCGTCTCGCCCCGGTGAGTTTGTCTGTCGTGTAGTGTTCCGATGTCCAGTTTTGCGTCTGTGGACGCAAATTGCGTCACAATGCAATGCGTCATTTCATCGCCGACCCGACGTTGCTGTTTGTAGGACAGCAAGGATACTTGATACCCAATTTGGTGGCGATCGGCCTAAAACTGTGGCCGTGTATAAGCGAACGAGCTTTACATAATAGATAAGGTAGATTGTACAGTAATGATCCTCTATAGAATACATGGAATATAAGGTAGATTGTACAGTAATGATCCTCTATAGAATACATGGAATATAAGGTAGATTGTACAGTAATGATCCTCTATAGAATACATGGAATATAAGGTAGATTGTACAGTAATGATCCTCTAACATGGAATATAAGGTAGGCTGTACAGCAATGATCCTCTATGGAATACACAACAAAGATTGTACAGTAATGATCCTCTAAGGAATACGTGGAATGTAAGGTAGATTGTACAGCAATGATCCTCTATGAATACAACAAAGGTTGTACAGTAATGATCCTCTAAGGAATACATGGGATGTAAGGTAGATTGTACAGCAATGATCCTCTATGGAATACAACAAACGTTGTACAGTAATGATCCTCTAAGGAATACATGGAATGTAAGGTAGATTGTACAGCAATGATCTTATGGAATACAACAAAAGGTTGTACAGTAATGATCCTCTAAGGAATACATGGAATGTAAGGTAGATTGTACAGCAATGATCCTCTATGGAATACAACAAAGTACAGTAATGATCCTCTAAGGAATACATGGAATGTAAGGTAGATTGTACAGCAATGATCATCTATGGAATACATGGAATGTAAGGTAGATTGTACAGCAATGATCCTCTATGGAATACAACAAAGGTTGTACAGTAATAATTATTCACGGGAATAACAAAGATTGTTCATGGGAATATATGAAGGCTGGCTTTTTCTCCCATAAGGACTTATTCAAGCGGTTGCAATGGAGATTACGTAAAGATGTTTTACGACAGTCTGAAAACATTTTGACGTCATGTCGATGTGTCAGGCTTAATGCGTCACTTTCAAGCGGTTGCGATGGAGATTACGTAAAGATGTTTTACGACAGTCTGAAAACATTTTGACGTCGTGAAGTGTGTCAGGCTTAATGCGTCGCTTAACCAAAATTCAGAACGCGCTTCGACCCCATCTCGATGTCCAGTTTTGCGTCTGTGGATGCAAATTGCGTCACGTGATCGCCGACTCGACGTCGTTGTTCATAGGACAGCAAAGGATACTTGATACCCATCCCAGTAAAACTGTGGGCCGTGTAATATAAGCTAACAGACAGAAAAAGCCTCACATAATAATAGACTAGAGTGTGAAAGTACTGATAAAAAAAAATTAATGGACAATTATAAGTAATCTACGATTATCTGTATTGTTGCAGATATTCTCTCTCTGTTAGCTTATCAGCAGTCTCTCTCTAGCTTTTCCCCTCACTCCCCCAAATGTCTCCTCCAGAGGTGTGTGTGTGTGACAGATACTGATTAATGGTTTCCATTATTTTGTATATGTCTGATTTCTACGTACGCATCGCTTTTTTTTTTTTTATTGTAATTAGTATTTTTGCCTTCCGTAATAAAACAGACTAAATACTAGCTGTAAAGTTATTTTTTAAACTTTATTAAAAATACTCTCGATATGAGTTTGAAAGTCTCTCTTTGTGCATACTGTCATGTCAACATTGCCTAGGTGTATAAAAACACATAAACAGCGCATTATACTTTAGATGTAAATAGATTGTTTGTGCGTTTAACAACGATTTTTCTATATAACATAAAACTCATACACTCATCTTATTATTCACATTGCACGCATTATTTTACGAAAAAGGTGAAAATGTGAAAAAGTTTGTTCACTATTGATATGCGAATGCGTTGCCCCTGAAATTGAAGCATCTGCTATAATAAAACCTGAATTCTATTATCGATGGGCACAAAACATATGACTATGCACTTTGAAATATTTCAACCTTTGTAGAACAAATATTACAAAATTTTGCTTCTGTAATCAACGTAACACTTTTATCTATCATTTGTTGTGACATTTGTATTGAATTTATGTTTCAAATGAGCGTTTTGAGTTTAAATTTAAATATTAAGTAATGAATTGAAATTATTTCCCCTGAAAATCCTCCAAACTTGCTGATTTCTTGTTATCGCTAACCAACAACAAATCCAAATTACACTGTGCTCCAGCCTGTCCATGCTGTGTGCTGCTGCAGTGGAGTACCTCTTTATAGCGCTACACGAAGAAAAAGAAACACCCGAAGGTGCTAGGGAGACCCAGAGAACCACTGCCTTCACGCTACACGTTTATAAGTGCTACATATTGTTATCACTGGATTCCCGAGCGTATGTGTGTGTGTGTGTGTGTGTGTGTGTGTGTGTGTGTGTGTGTGTACTAGCCGGTTACCCAGCGTCGTCGTCCGGGTATTATAAGAAAGAGAGAGAGAGAGACAGAGACAGAGACAGAGACAGACAGACAGACAGAGAGGTCTGTAGGACTACATTACTCAGGTTTTCAGCCCTCGTTCAACCATTTATTTCTTATAAATCGATTTATATAAAAAATGTAGTGAAAAGTAAGAAAGAAAGAACGGTTTTTAACGGAGTTTTATTTTGATAAGATGTGGTGAATGGCGTTCCTAACATCCCTCTGTATCTGTAAACCGAACGATCATTACAACAGTAATCAGGGCTTAAAACGGAAAACTCTCAAATCACAGGATTTTTTCAGGTTCTGCTGAATTCTACTTTGCCTTCAGTCCCAAGTCATGATAAAGCGTTCTGTATTTACCTTAGTTAAAAGCAATATCATACAGAACATGCTTTTGTTTCTTTCTTAAACAGCAAAAGCAGTCTATATCTGTTCCATTTATCACTCAAACTTCTTACATATTAATTCTACTTTTCACATAAAAAGCCCTTATGCCTGCAGCGAAATCGAAACATCAGAATATTGTCAGGTTGAGCTGGGTGCTTACTGCAAGGCCTGGGGACAGACAGTGTTTTTTGTTTTTCCCTGTGGAGCCAGGATGAACAGGGGATCAGGGTTGTCAACTCTCGTGAGCAGCCCACGTACAGCTGTCCATGCGCGAAAGCAGGGCATGTCTGGTGAAGGCTCTGGCGCTTCAATCAGGGGTGGCAGTCTGACCTTGCCACTGTTGCAGCAGATTCCTGGTGCCTCCCCTCACTTCAGAGCATGGCAATGTGGGCACTCTACTGACATAGTGCCGATGAAAACGTTCTTGTGTTTACTATAGAGGGTTGAAGCGCTGTAATGAAATGCTGAGTTAAGCCATCTGATTCTGGTTGGTTATGATAAACCCCTAGCGCTCACACGTCTGTCATGTTCTTGTTCTATTCTAACCTGTCTATGTTGTTGACTTCCTTGCTGTCTATTTGTTTGCCTTGCGTTCTCTATCACTTTTTTTTTTGGTCTACCTTCCCTCTGTTCTAAAGTTTCTTGTTCTCTACGTGCTACTTTGCGTTCTCTGTCGCTTTTTTCGTCTATCTTCCCTCTCTGTTCGGTTGTCTCTTGGTGTCTACGTGCTGCCTTGCGTCTTCTGTCTTTCTGTTGTCTTGCAGATCTCTCTTCACTGCTTTCATCTGATCGAGAACGTTGAACTCTGGGTATAGCAGAAGAAGAGAGTGTGAGCCGGGTTCTCTTTTTGGGGCGGCATTGTCACGATTTTGAAGTTCGATTGGAAGAATAAAACATATATGAATAAAAGAAGGTTAATTCAGCCTTTCTAGGCGTGTATGTTTTGATATTCAAATCTATGAAACAGAGAAGAAATTAGATGGAATCGCGATGCCCGAAAAAACGGACTTTTTGGATGAGCCGAAAAGTTCGTCTGCTTCGGAGTTTGTACTAAAAGAGTAAATATAGATTTGCGAATTAGAAATGGGACGTTGACTTACCACAGATCTACACCTGGTCAAGTGATAAAGAAGAATTCTGATTATTGTCAAACGTTCATGATGACGTCATTCAGTCGCTGTGACGTGTGCAGCACGGTGAACAGGCAAAGGACACCACGTCTTTTTCTTGGGATTTCTCATTTCTTGCGCGTTTTTTTTTTTTTTGTTTTTTTGTGAATAGTCACAGCTTTCTAATGTTGTTTACATAGTTTTTGCCATGAATGACCTTCGTGAATCAGAAGTTCGTGGTTTCGTCCATAATTCAAATTAAGTTTTGGGGGGTATGCGCGTTTCGTTCGATATTTTCCCTTTTAAACATTCACGTGAACACTTTTCCAAATCTATTATATAACAAATCTATTATATAAAGCTGTTTGTCTGTCGTGTAGTGTTCCGATGTTCAGTTTTGCGTCTGTGCACGCAAACTGCGTCACGATGCAATGCGTCACGTGATCGCCGTTTTTTTTTTTTTTTTTTTGTTTGTTTTTTTTTGTTTTTGTTTTTTGTTTTTTTTTTGTTGTTTTTGTTTTTTCTCTTTCATTCTCCTTTTTATTTTTCTTCTTTATTAATCTTTCGTAACTGCTTTTTTTTTTTTTTACTGCCTTTGTGACTTATTTAACTGTCTTTTTGTTCTAGAAAGTCTGTACGTCATTTTTTTTTTATATTTGTTTATTGATTGATTTACTGAATTATTTATTGTAACAATGTAAACATAATCAGCTGTTTGATGCAGTCTGGCCGCAGCTAGCTCCTGTTACTGAAACACTGTTTTTGAGAGGAAGCCTACACTAGCTGGCCATTCTGCGATGTGTGTGTTTGCCCACGTGACATACGTCATGCAGTTCTATAGCACTGTTATCTTTTGTTTATCTGTTTTTGTTTTATTGTTTTTTTTTTTTTTTTTTACACACTTTTTTTTTTTTCCCTCTGATCTGTGGGTAACAAGCTAGCTGGCGCCCTCAACACGGCATAGTGAGGCTAAGTTATCTGCCTTTACGATGTCAGCAGATTGCCTATCAGCTCACAAATTTGTTGCATGTATTTTGCCGATAGATATACTGTGTTGACTATTGTTGCTGTAGTTGTTGTTCGTTTTACAGGACATGATTTTTTCCTTTTTTTTCCATGAAGACAGCGCTGAAAGCAGTCTATGTGTCGGTGGGATATACTGAACAAACACACACAAAAAATGAACCAAAAACTGGAACTAACGGACGCTAAGTGCATGTTGAACGCGGTGCCTTGATTTACCACCTCATCATCCCGAAGACTTCGGCATTGACACCACAACTGGAACTCCAGTGAAAGGGGGGACGACAAGGAATCATACTCCGCTCAAAATTTTAATCATAGACCTCAGGGATCTTGTCGCTTTCTTGTCGGGCCTGCTATCCTCTCAACCACTCTCTCTGTCTATCCAGCTTCTTTTCTCTTGCATGTGACCCAGCTGGGTCTGGGCATACGGATCATGCTAGGTGTTGTGTCTGGTTGAGTCTGTCTGTCTGTCCGTCTGTCTGTCTGTCTGTCTCTCTCTCTCTCTCTCTCTCGCTCTCGCTCTGTTTTTCTGTCCGCAAGATAACTGCCGCGAGAAAAACAAGAGTGGGCGGATTTTCCTTATCATGTTACCGGCTTGTTGACCAGGTGTTTGTTGCCTGGGATGGCTCAGCAATAGAGCAACTACCACAGTTAGACGTTGTCGAGTTTAAATCCTGCCGGATATTGAAATAAAAAAAAAAAAAAAAAAAAAAAAAAAAAAAAAAAGTAGTTAGCATTTTCGCTGTCCGTCTTCACATGTTTCTTGTTTGGGGGTGGGGAGGGGTGACGAGGGAGGAGGGGAAGGGGGGGGGGGGGGGGGGGGGGGGGGGGGGGGGGGGGGGGCAGGTTAATGTTTGATACACACCTTTCTTTCCTTCCATTCTGTGGGACGGTTCTCGCAGTCTGCTCTATCACCTTCGGTGGGTGTGGGTGATCAATCTGAAGGCAACTATCAAAGGACAGTGTGTAGGTGCCAGAGAGGCTCGGGAACTTCTTTAAGGACCAGATCTGTACAGAGGTCAGTTGAGAAGCTTCCACAGCAATACAACACTGATGATCAGCGTCGAAGGGGGAAAAACAGCGGGCTGGGCATTCACTCGCTGGGTACTGTCTTGTTTATGTGTGTCGCCGGGCAGGAGCAGCCACCACTGAACACCAACAATGTGAGTCGGCAGCGTCGCATCCAATCCGCTGGTGGGTTGCCTCATGACGACTGAAAAATGTGTTACTCCCCGGAAACTACCGGTGATGGGGCAGCGACAAGACCAACCTGGATGTGGGCGTGTTAAGGCTGGAATAGCGCCGTGGTAGTGATGTCGGCGATGCGGCGGACGAGACCCCCCCCCGCCCCCCCCCCCCCCCCCCCCCCAAAAAAAAAAAAAAAAAAAAAAAAAAAAAAGAGTCAGCAGGTTCTGTGTCGTCTAGAGAACTAAAAGAAAACAGTTTGAGAGAATCTTCAATACAGTCTACAGGTTTGTTTCTGTGATCAATTTTCAAAATTGGTTCGATTTTTAGATTTCTAAACGTAAAACTTTTTTTTCTAGTTTTCCAACAAAGTGAAATTCTGGATTCTTCTTTCTCTTCGTTCACTCAGACAGGAACCCCCAGGGCACTGATGAAGACTGTTGTACGGCGGAGGCCCTCCAGTGGTCCATAAAGTTTTTCCCTTACCGGTGTGTCGGCAGGACAGGTCTCGTGAATGGTTGAGTTTTACGCCCTCATAGCCCCTCGCTCTATATGTGTGGGCCAGTCCTGCAGGAAGTGTTCCACTCTCATTGTGGCTGTACCCCAGGGGCAACTTGAAGACTCGCCAACGTGGAATTTTGTGAACGTGTGACGTCTCAGTCTGAAGTGCCCTGTCCTCAGTCTCACAATGCTCATAACATTCCATCAACAGGTATCAGTCCAACGTGGTTGACGTGTTGGTGATACGGCAGCTCTCATAGCTCGGAGAGGCAGGGATAAGAGGAGGGAGAACAAAGGGGGCAAGCGGAGAGGGGGAGGGGGTGGGGTGGGGGGGAGAAGCTACGAAATGAGAGACGAGGGCAGCGGGGACAGGGCGGAGAGGGGGGGGGGGGGGGGGGGGGGGGGGGGGACGGAAGGAGGATGGAAGGGAGGGGGTGACTGGCAGACAAGACTCGCCTACCTGTGGGTTGCCCTTGGTTTAGGTACATTCAGGTTCAGTTGTCCTTGGTTTGGGTACATTCAGGTTCAGTTGCCTTTGGTTTAGGTACATTCAGGTTCAGTTGCCCTTGCTTTAGGTACATTCAGGTTTAGTAGCCCTTGGTTCAGGTACATTCAGGGTTAATAGCCCTTGGTTTAGATACATTCAGGCTAAATAGCCCTTGGTTTAGGTGTATTCAGGTTTAGTACCCTTGGTTTAGGTACGTTCAGGTTCAGTTGCCCTTGGTTTAGGTACATTCAGGTTCAGTAGCCCTCGGGTTAGGTACATTCAGGTTCAGTAGCCCTCGGTTTAGGTACATTCAGGTTCAGCAGCCCTTGGTTTAGGTACGTTCAGGTTTAACACCCCAGAACTACCAAGCGATATAACAGACAGGGATAACTCTCTGGGGAGAAACAAGAGCAGTGAGGTCTATCTCACACTACTGTTATTACCACCAGAACAGTAACAAGATGGA
>JADBJO010000114.1:40000-52500 GCA_016801955.1 Conus betulinus
ACATCAACAAAATGGCTCCATCAAAACGCAGAACTCTCCGATTCTCATTGTCGTCGGTGAAGGATTTAATATTCGTATTTTAACGGCCTACTTTTTTTTTCCTATACGTCACCCTCCTTCTGACCTGCCTCCGCCCCCCCTCCTCCCTCCCCACCCCCGCTACCTTCCAACCTTCTCATTTTAAGATACCATTTCCTCAGTTTCATTGTGACTGAGGACTTGTTCACCTGCCCCCCCCCCCCCCCCCCCCCCCACCCCCCGCCCCCTCCTCCCCCCACCGCCTACACACACTACTTCCCACCATCTATCTCTGTTGTTTTGCTCGTTTGTTGTTGCCCCGCTTGAAGAAGTTCAACAGGTCGAAGCCCGAGACTGTCGTGTTTGTTGCGGTCCTCTGGCAGCAAAGTATTTCAACATCTGTTTTCATGTGACACTTCCTTTGTATTACAGGCATCCATTGCCTGCCAAAACTGACAGTCGCAGCGCACTCATGTTGTTGGTCAACATATAAACCCCTCAGATCTTAAAAAAAAAAAAAAAGTGTATGTAATAACTCCGAAAAAAAAAAAAAAAAAAAAAAAACCGAAAAACACAACAACAACAACAACAAAAACATGAACAAACGAATCACAAGACAAAGCACGACGCGTTTCGGCCTGTTAGGTCTTCTTCGGCGCGAGATAAACACCACCTAGGACAACGACAATGAAGAACGAGCAATCGCTGATCTTGTCAAAAAAAAAAAAAAATCGGCGCAAGATATATCCCGAGTGTTGTTTGTCTTGCCCGAAGAAAACCAACAGGTCGAAACGCGTCGTGGTTTGTCTTGTTGATTCGATTGCACATGTTGTTTGGCGAAGTTAGTACATACACTTTTTTTCGAGATTTGTTTGGATTTCACGCCTGCAGTCGCCTCATTTTGCAACTATATATACCCCCCTGTTATACCTGACTTCCAGATCTCTGTCCAGATGCGTACGACTTGCGGGCACAACGGTGTGGATGTCCACAAATCATTATCATCAGCATCATCATCATCTTCATCATCATCAGCAGCAGCAGCATCATCATCATCATCATCATGAATGCTTATAGAGAGCGCTTATTCTTGGCTAGAGACCAAGCTCTAAAGCAATCCACACTCGTTCACACAACGGGCTGCTTACCTGGGTAGTGCCGACTGAAAAACTGCCAGCTGGCGCTTCATTGAGGCGTTTCCTGTGTCATCCAGTCAACATCGTTCACTCAATTTTCTTACTTCCTTCATTCTTTCCATTTCTCACGCAGGGTGCATGCTATGTGTAACGTGTCATCCACACCAACGGCCAGACTGGCCATCTCTTCCGAAAGTTGGTGATGGCATTTTTACGTGTGTGCCAGCTGTTATGCGTGCGTTCACCTCGGTTTAAGTCTCATTCGAAGGACCAAGGGAAAGTGAGTAAGAACTAATGTTAAGTCCGAGGGGAAAATCCCCCTGTACTGAAACGGCCCGGCGGAGAATTCGAACCCGCAACCCCAGGATCACCGAGATTACGAGTCCGGCGCTCTACCAATGAGCTATTCCGGCCCCTCGATCCTCGACGACCTTATACCACGTGAAGATGACGACACACCGACGAGGACGAGGACGAAAAGAACATCGACAATGATGGGACTGACGATGATGATGATGATGATGATGATGATGTGATGGGTGACGAAATTTCCCGTCGACTGTTGCCTGGGTTGACTGGTCTGTTTGCTTTTTCCAGCGTTGCCCTGATCGGGGTGGGTGTCGGCATCTACAAAATGCTTTGTCGTTACTTGCCCTGCTGCGACGACCTTGAGGCTGGGTAAAACGTCACCTTACGTATTAAGCGCTAGACGCTGTTGTATGTTTGGTCTCTGAGAGAGCAGCTTGCATAGCAGCGCGCGCGTGTGTGTGCGTGTGTGTGTACACGTGCGTGCGTGCGTGCGTACGTGTGTGTGTGTGTGTGTGTGTGTGTGTGTGTGTGTGTGTGAGAGAGAGAGAGAGAGAGAGAGAGAGAGAGCGAGAGAGCGTGATGTGTGAGTGTGTGTGTGTGTGTGTGTGTGTGTGTGTGTGTGTGTGTGTGTGTGTGTGTGTGTATGTGAAACATATGATTTTCATTTAAAAGATTTCAAGAGAAAACTCCCAGTTATCTTTTTGGGTGGGATTTTTTTTTTTTCATTTCTGAGAGAGAGAGAGAGAGAGAGAGAGAGAGAGAGAGAGAGAGAGAGAGAGAGAACTCAGAACTCAGAAGCAGTTTAATGTACATCGGCCTTGGGCCACACTACAGTGCAATCGGGAGGAAGGGGTAAGGGATGATAAATGGATTAAATGGAAGGGGGGGGGGGGGGGTCAAAGCAATGATCATAATATTTTCATCTTGAAAGGAAAGCTTGGAATCCAAAAAGAGCACGAACGCATAGACACATTTTATAGACTGCACGATTATCACACAGTTTAACTTGTTACACAACCAATGCCGTTAAGAGTAGTGGCCTCTGAGCAAATTAACTGCTGAATTGGAGCGAGTGAAAACATACATCAAAAATAAATAAATGTAAATGTTCAACCTTGAGAAGTCATTTTCTTCCTGATATTATTAGCATGAAACACATACCTGGACAAATTATGCCTGTGGGTGGCATTATTTACTTTAAGCAAATCAGGGAGTGGTAAAAATTTACTATCTCCCCAAAACTTTATTCTAAGGTCATCATACATGAAGCGCTGGAATGAAAAATGGAATTGATCTTCAATTCTGGTATTACAATAAGGACACAACCTATCTTGGCTGTTATTACTATATCGATGGACATTGTTGTTAAGTGGCAAAGCATTTAATTTTGCTTGTGAAATAGCAACTTGAAAGCAGTATGTATCCATGCAACTGATATGTTTCTCTTTTTCGAAAATGGTTTTAAAGGATCTGTAACTATCATACCTATCTCGATCTCTGATAGATCTAGTCCATTCCTGAATAAAGAAATCCACAAGTCTTTGTTTAAATAGCCATAAAAAAAAAGCCTTAACATCTCCAACACCCTGCTGCAGCCACACAATGTTAAATCCAGTTTCACATAGAATTTGCCTTATCTGAGAAGCCCCCACATGTCTTTCCAGATCTATCCACATCAAGCAACATTAAATAAGCATTATATGGTAATCTGTCAGGATTCATTCGTATCAGTTTTAACCAGTATCTAAGGGAATTAGTGAAGGAGTTAATATTAGTGTGGGTATCGTCCCAAGTCACCATACACCATTTTATTTAGTGTCCTTAGTGGTACTCCCAGAAATCTTTTGCAGGCCATCAAATGTACTTTCTCTCTATTTCATCTAATTTTTGTAGGCCCCATATTTCAGAAGAAATATAACAGAATGGGTTGGATTCTTACGTCAAAAATCTTAAAGAACGTGCTCGCATTCATTTCTTTATATTTCTGGAAAACTCGGTTTAACTTCACAACAGCTTTCTTACCCTTGGTCACAAAATGCTCTGTACCTAATTTAGCACTGATTTTTGTTGTGAAAGAGAAACCCAGATAGCAATAATTATTAACTACTTCCAATCTTAGACCATTGAAATACCATCGCTCACGTTAAAAAAAAAAAAAACAAAAAAAAAAAAAAAAAAAAAAACACCTTTCCTAAACACCATTACCTTAGTTTTTTCAGTGTTAACTGTTAACTGCATGTCATCACAACAAGGCTTCAATACATTTAACTGGTTTTGTAAGCCCCACGGAGTTGTAGAAATTAGAGCTACATCATCAACAAAGAGCAAAATTAATATTTCCATAAGGTCTGGCAATAAATGAACGCCATGCCTTCCTCTTTCGTTCATATGATCTGCTAACTGGGAGAGAAGAGAGAGAGAGAGAGAGAGAGTGTGTGTGTGTGTGTGTGTGTGCGAGTGTGTGCGAGGCGCGCGTGTACACTCGTGCGTGCGTGAGTGCTTTCGTGTGCGAGAATGAGACACCAAAACGTTTCTTAAAGATTCGATTTGGGGCATTATAGATGTATCATGTTATTTTGATATGTCATTAGTTAAGTGAAAATGGACTGGGGGCCCCCCCCCCCCCCCCCCCCCCCCCCCCCCCCCCACACACACACACACACACACACACTCTCTCTCTCTCTCTCTCTCTCTCCTCTCTCTCTCTCTCTCTCTCTCTCTCTCTCTCTCTCTCATATCCTTCTTTCCTAGGTTGCAGACCAGGCTGTTGTCGACACGGGAGAAGACGTGGAAGGGGAAAACGAAGCAACTACACCGTCAACCCGGACAGCAGCAAGAAGACGGTCAGAAACGCGCTCGGAACCCTCCGTCCCCAGCTGAGCAAACCCCGCAGGAAAAACAAAATGATCTACAACCCCAGAGGGCACACGCCACGCTCCCTGGCATCCCAACCCGACAGAATCAGGCTCAACCAATTCGAGGACACCGTGGTGAGGATGGATGACTACAACCAGTTCCACCGCCAAGAGAGCGGCTCGAGTGAGGGAGACGGCTTTGCTGCCGGTGGTACAGCAGTGCCCGCTGCATCCCAACTCGGCGTGCGGCTGCTTGATGGGCTACTCCGCGTCCCAGCTCCGAGAGGCAGTGAGGCAGGAGGAGGAGTATAGGTATCTGAGCGCCAGTGCCGGATCCCGGGACAGAGGACAGGGTGGACAGGTGCAAGTCGCTGCGAATGTGGAGCGCACGGGCTCCGCAGCCAGGAGAGTGTGTGAAGGTGAGCAGCCGCAAAATGTGCCTCGTTCGGAGCCTGGTGCAGAGGCTGTGAATCCCTCTGTTTCTCACGCAGAGGATGCACCAGTTTCTGGTGTGAAGAGGGATGTGGAGGGCGAGCAGCAGCCAGGTCTGTCTCTTCCGGAGCCTGGTCCAGAGGTTGGAAATCCTGCTCTTCGCGAGGAAGACGCATCTTCATCGACGGGTCTGGTTTCTGGCATACCTGGCGAGGTGGTTTCAGCAGCACAACCAAGTGAGGAGGCTGGAGCTGGGCAGCATTTACCGGTAACAAATTCGTCTGTTTCAAATTTCCCGCCAGCAGCAACGCCCGATCAGCTTTCTGGTCCACGTTCATCCGAGGCACAGGCCCAGGCGTCAATTCCTGGATCAGATTTGCCCGAGTCATCACCATCAGTGTCTGAACCTTCTGCTTCTCGTTCACCGTCATCGTTTCCGGATTCAAAATTTACCCGAAGCGATGCCATCGCATTCTGAACATACTGATTCGCATCTGCCTGGGGTATCTAAGTCGGTTGTAGGTGTACCCGACACCTCTTCCTTGCCATCTGCTGTTACTGCTTGTGCAGGTTTGCCCACCGAGGTATCTACTGCAGACATGCCCACGGAGGTATCTGCCCTACGTGTACTGACAATGACCACAGCGCCCAACCTGTACGCTTACTTTCCCTCCGCCTCCACCATTCCTTCCTGGCAGCAGTCACCTGCCGCCATCACCACCTGCATTAACTCTCCCACCAGACTCCTCGGGGGTCTCCTTCGGCAATCCCCCAGACATCAACGCCGCTTCTGAACACGGGCAGGAGTCCGGGCCGAGCCCCCAGTGCCAGCAGACATCCCATGCTTGTGTTGAGCCTGGGTCCCGCTCTGAGCGGAAGTCCCCCTCTGAAGGGGCGCCCCCCTCTGAACGAGCCTCCAGCTCTGAGCACGGTGAGCAGGATTCCCACTCGGAGCACGGATCCAGCTCGGACCACGACTTTCACTCTGCGCGGGACTCTCAGTCCGACCACGACTACCATTCTGCCCAAGACTCCCCTTCCGAGCCCGAAGAATCCCACTGAGCACGACACACTCTCCGACCTCGACGCTGCCTCCACCCCTGCGTCTTCACGGAGCGTGGAAATGGAATCTTCAGGAGGGAGCAGCAGCCCAGGGAACGAGGACATGGAGGGGCAGTTTCCCCAGGACTCTGGCCACCGAGCCTTCCAACCCGTAGAGGGATGGCCTTGACCTTACGCGTCCCTCCCCCGGCGGCAGCAGTTAGGTCGGAGGTCAAGTTTTGCTACTGACCGACGATTATCTGCTGGTCAGCAGCCAGAGGGTTGTAACGGACTGGTGACCACCACAAGGTGAGCTACGTTCACGGTTGCAAGGGGACTTCAACTCCAGGGTCGACCGGCTTTTAAACGCTGGACTAGCTTTGCTGTACAGCTGTGACTGACGGTCTCCAAAGTGGGCTGGATGACTTGAAGATGTGGTGGACTGGTATCTGGGAGTCAGCAATAGTTGGTTTTAAATGTTCTGACTGACTAAGTGAAAGGTCGTTACTGACTGACTTAAAGGCTATGGCTGACGTACTGAAAGGTCACAGTTGACTGACTGAAAGACTGTGACGGACTGACTGAAGGATCATAACTGACTGACTTAGAGGCTGTGAAAGATTACTGAATTGGTTGACTTAAAGGCTGTGAAAGATTACTGAATTGGCTGACTTAAAGGCTGTGGCTGACTGACTGAAAGGTCACAGTTAATCGACTTTGAGGCTATCTGTGACTTACCGAGAAGTTTCGACTGACTTAAAGGTTGTGACTGACTAAAGGTTATGACTAACGTCATTAACATTTGGACTCAATGGCTGTGTTGGACTGACTTAAAGACGGCTGCTAACAGACTTTTTACAGTTTGTGACTTATTGGCTAAAGAGGTTGTCTTGAATAAACGTTATGACTGACTTACTGTGATCGCAAGTTGGACGTAGAGGTTAAGACTGACAGGCAATCATCAGCAGTTGGACGTACGTAGAGGTTAAGACTGACTGGCGATAATCAACAGGTGGACTTAGAGGTTAAGACTGACGGGCAATCATCAACAGTTGGACGTAGAGGTTAAGACTGACTGGCGATAATCAACAGGTGGACTTAGAGGTTAAGACTGACGGGCAATCATCAACAGTTGGACGTAGAGGTTAAGACTGACTGGCGATAATCAACAGGTGGACGTAGAGGTTAAGACTGACGGGCAATCATCAGCAGTTGGACGTAGAGGCTGTGGCCGACAACCATCGACACTTGGATGCAAACGCTGCGACTTATCGGCAATGGTAACAACTGGACGTATAGGTTGTGACAGACTGACAATCATCAAGCGTTGGACGCAAACGCCATGATTGACAGGAATCATCAACAGTTCGACGTACAGGTTGTAATTGACTGACAATCATCAACAGTTCGACGCAAACGTTGTGACTGACAGGCAATCATCAACCGACATACACAAATGTCTTGATTAACTCACCGGACGCAACGAACACTGAAAGATTGTCATCTATCTTCAATAACTGGCTCGCAAGCAATAAGACATGCAGCGGACTAGCAGCTGCAAGGGAAGCTCTGATTCCTGATAATCTCCAGCATGTTTAATGATTAGACGCAAAGATAATGATTGACGGATAATAATCGATAGATCGATATTTATGAGTAAAGGTTACGACTGACTGAAAACAGCAGGTGAAGAGTACAAAACACAGGTTTTGACCGACTAAACAAACTAGATCTAGTTGCAAAGTGAGACGACTGCAGGCGGAAATCTAAACAAATCTTAAATGAATGTTAGCGAACCGCCCAGAGAAACGTGGACAAACGAGTCACAAGACAAAAACACAACGCGTTTCGACCTCTTAGGTCTTCTTCAGGAAAGACATAAACGAATAAAATAACGAAAATTCACTTAGCTTTGATCGCTTCAGAGTTCAGCGCAAATCAACGGACGATATACCTAACAGTCTGACAAACAATCATCGACAAATCAATAGACATATAAATGTTGCAGTCTGACAAACAATCTTCAACAAATCAACAGACGTGTAAATGTTGCAGTTTGACCGACAATCATCAACAAACCAACAGACGTGTCAATGTTGCAGTTTGACAAACAATCATCAACAAATCAACAGACATGTAAATGTTGCAGTCTGACAAACAAACAAACAACAAATCAACAGACATGTAAATTTTGCAGTCTGACAATCATCAACAATCAATAGACATGTAAATGTTGCAGTCTGACAAACAATCATCAACAAATCAACAGACATGTAATTGTTGCATTCTGACAAACAATCATCAACAAATCAACGGAAGTGTAAATGTTGCAGTATGACAGTCATCAACAGACATGTAAATGTTGCAGTCTGACAAACAATCATCAACAAATCAACACATATGTAAATGTTGCAGTCTGACAAACAATCAACAAATCAACTGACATGTAAATGTAGCAGTATGACAATCATCAACAAATTAACAGACGTGTAAATGTTGCAGTATGACAATCATCAACAAATTAACAGACTGTAAATGTTGCAGTATGACAATCATAAACGAATCAACAGGCATGTAAATGTTGCAGTCTGACAAACAATCATCAACAAATCAACAGACATGTAAATGTTGCGGTCAGACAAACAGTCATCAACAAATTAACAGAGACATGTAAATGTTGCAGTCTGACAAACAATCATCAACAAATCAACTGACATGTAAATGTTGCAAACTGACATGTAAATGTTGCAGTCTGACAAACAATCATCAACAAATCAACTGACATGTAAATGTTGCAAACTGACATGTAAATGTTGCAGTCTGACAATCAACAGATCAATAGACATGTAAATGTTGCAGTCTGACAAACAATCATTAACAAATCAGCAGACGTGTAAATGTTGCAGTTTGACTGAAGATCATCAACAAACCGACTGACGTGTAAATGTTGCAGTTTGACCGACAGTCATTAACAAACCAACAAACATGCACAGCTGACTGACAATTATCGGAGGTTGAAAAAAAAAATGGCCTATCAAACGCCGACAGATACAAGGGTAGTACTTGACTAGCAAGCATCCGCAGACCAAGCGCTTTGATGTGGTGGTCTCGATGCCATCAGCTTAAAACGTCAGGGTCAGGGAGAAAGGGGGCGCAGTGCCATTCTGCAGGCTGCCGTTTCTACTGAGACGGTCGTCAGATCCGAAGACTCTCCACCGAGATCGCTTATAATGCACACAGCAGGTTCGCAGTCAATCGGCTTCACGAAGATTAATGGACGGCAATATTATCTGTACTGTGAAAAAAAAAAAAAAAATTCTCGGTTTGTTTTTGTTTTTTTGTGTGTTGTTTTTGTTTTTGTTTTGTTTTGTTTTGTTTTGTTTTTAGTGAAAGAGTCTGTGAACTTGTCTTTTTATCTACTAATTTTCTTTTTATTTATTTATTATATTTTGCTGGGTGAATTGTTGGCGACGGGCTGAACTAGGTTGTGAATGAAGTGGCTGGCGTTCGGTTCTTAGAAATCAGTTATATGTTTTGCATTTGTGGCGCTCAACGGAAGAGTTGTTGCTCATCATGGTCAGCCCAGGAGAGAGAGAGAGAGAGAGAGAGAGAGAGAGAGAGAGAGAGAGAGAGAGAGAGAGACAGACAGACAGACAGACAGACAGACAGACAGACAGACAGACAGACAGACAGACAGAGGCAGACACAGAGACAGACAGACAGACAGACAGACAGACACAGACAGACGGACAGACACACAGACAGACACACAGACAGAGAATGTGTGAGTGTGTGAGCGTGCTCGTGTTCGTGTATGCGCGAGTGCGAACGTGCGCGCGCGTATGTGTACGTGACGGAGGGGGTGATGGTGAGAGGGTGGAGGAAGACGGGGGTGAGGGGGAGAGGTCAAGGCGGGAAGGGAAGACGGGGCGGAGGGAGGGAGAGGCGGCAAAGCGAAGAGGAGGCGGCGCACATGGATGGTTGTTTGGAATTATAGATCAGGCCTGCTGATCCGTTGTTGATGTGCTTGTGTGGTCACTTGTTTTACTTGTATTCTGGTTTGGTCCAATAATTGTATCAACATTAATGCAATTTTTTTTTTTTTTTTTTTTTTGGCAAAATAATCCCGTTTTAACTAGAGTCATGTTTTATGCGAATCACTTGCTTCAGCAGTTATACTTTTTTTTGAAGAAAAATGTCGGGCTTCCGATGAAGCCAGCTGAATTATCTACTGTGGCAAAAAAAAAAAAAAAAAAAAAAAAAAAACTCTACAAAATAGTCCACAAGGTATTTGAACAGATAAAACGCGGTAAGGGTAGTGCCTCTCGCGGTCTGTGGTATAAAACATGTTTTTTTTTTTGTTTGTTTTTTGTTTTTTTTTTTTTATAAGCTGTATGTAGATCTGTTTATAAACGAGACAGCCACCAACAGCAGAGAGCTAGAAGTTGCCATCTGTACAAAAGAGATGAAAATAAGTCGGTAGATAAGAGAATGGTCAGTTTACACCTCGTGTGTCAAAACAGAAGTAAGGTATAGCGCGAGTTTGATTGTTCTCTGAAGGGAGTGGGGAGGGGGGGGGAAGGGGGGGTTAGGGTTTCTTTCTCTCCTGTACCAAATCTTGAGTCGAGGTCTGTGTCATACATCAAACTATCACGGCGAGGATCTCTATGGTGATTTAAAGAAGAAGAAGTAAAAAACGTTTCTCACCATTATTCATTAAAGTGATTTTTGTTTAAAATCACTTTCTGATAAACTCAGTGGGTTAATTCATGCTAAAGGAAGAACGTATTCACATTCAGTTGTTCTAGACAGCTTGACGAGATTTAGTAGTTTTCACAGGTTTTGAATCTCTCTAACGTTTCATTTGGGCCCTTCTGTCTTGTGGACCTGATTAGTATAATGTAAGATGCGTCACACGCAAGGTTTGAATATTGATTTAACTGAAGAAAAGTGTCCTTTTATGCTGTGTGTGTCAAACACTAAAGAATAAAGAATTTCTTTTATATTGAATGTGATTTCTTTTCAATTGTTTCACACTGGTGTGGAGCCCGATGTCTTTAACTCCTCCTCCTCCTCCTCCTCCAGTAAATCCAAGCAAATGATATGTGGGGTTCATGCAGTAACAGGCACACATCAGGTATCTTGTTATACAAATGATAAATATCTAAATGGGCAATATGTGTTCCACTGGTCTGGTCACAATGTTCAGCACTTTCATTTGAACAACACATTTGGAGTAAATTGAACTAACAATTAGTGCGAAAGAAAAAAAAAAATTTACATCAAACAATAATGTTTTCCACACAGTAAAATAAAAACGCAAACAAACAAAAGAAAGAAAAAAAATTATTAATAACAACAATGGCGACGACGGCAGCAACAACAACAACTTCAGCAAGAACAACAACAAAACGGTTTCAGAATATTACACAGAGGGGGGAAAAAAGAAAATTAGTGAGGAAAAAAAAAGGGAACAAGAAGTGTGTGGTCAGTCCAAGCCTTATGACCGCTGTGTTTACTTGTTCTGTCACTGCTATATCATTGATACCCGGACACTTGACATTGTTTTATTCACTGGAAGATCAGATGGGGACAGTCAGTGTTTTGCTGGGTGGAAGAAGGGACTGAGGAGTGAGAAATGTCAACAGGGGACGAAGGGCTGTTGATGGCTGGAGACTGGAGGGATGCAGGTGGCGATTCCATGCTGTCCGGGACGGAGGAGGGAGGAGTGTGGCATGGGACATGTTGGAGCTGACAGGCAAATGGGATTCCTGAGTTAGTGAGGGGTGAGGTAGTGAGGGTGGTGGGATGGAGTTACTTGACCTGAGTGATGTTTCTACGGTTTCGTTTGCCTGTACATCACAGATGACCAATGGAGTCGGTGGAAAGGAGTCTGTGACATTGTCAAGGGCATCAGCAATTGACAATGTCGATGCATCTGATACAGACAAATGGGACACGATTTCTTTTAGTTTGTCAATTCCTGCTGAACCCACTCTTGACACACATGTCCTTGT
Source organism: Conus betulinus (assembly GCA_016801955.1). Taxonomy (NCBI): domain Eukaryota; kingdom Metazoa; phylum Mollusca; class Gastropoda; order Neogastropoda; family Conidae; genus Conus; species Conus betulinus. Next base: position 51,809 of record JADBJO010000114.1, read on the forward strand.
ACTAGGATGTTTCCCGTTGTGTAGTAGATGTGGATGGTTTAAAGTTTGCGTTCACCGTAAAGAAACATTTGAAAGGAAGAAGGCCATAGCTCGCTGGGCAATGGGGTCAAAAATCTCGGCGTCAAATCCAAAAAGAATATTGTTGTGTTTGGTATACTCTTTCAGTACACCGGAGGTGCATGATGGACGATACTTACCACCATACCCTTCACACAGTGCAAATCTCCCTACAGGCAGGTTGGCGTGGGGAGATTGAAAAGTCACTTGGCAGGGGTCTTTTCTAGAATAAATTGTCTCTTTGGTGAAATATTTGACGCTCATAGAGCGCATGGTAAAAGGCTTTTTTTTATCTGTGTTATGTGCATTAGTGTGTTATTCATCCACCGAAGAAAGACACAAAAAGCTAAAACTCACATTCACAGGTCTCTATAAAACACAACACATCATGCTGGCCGCTGCAGTGTGTGCCATGGCGGTTAGCCGTCACAGCTCTCTCCCGCCACATCTTGCCATGGGAGGAGAGCCTTTTCCGGACAGTGCACAGGATTATCACCGCACACACTTCACTTCACTCTGTCCCAACAGCCAGGGGATCGTTTCCTGTGCGGGAAACAAATGGCGTCACAAATGGGGCCCCACTTATCTGGCCACACCAGCGGAAAGTGGGGGGGGGGGGGTGGGGGGGGGGGGGG
>JADBJO010000114.1:57500-60000 GCA_016801955.1 Conus betulinus
AGGAAAGAAGGAAGATAGGGGGAAAGAATGAAAAATGGGAGAAGGAAGAGAAAAAAAAAAAAGGAAAGAGAACGTAGGAAAAGACGAAGGAAGGGAAGAAAGGAAAGAAAGGAAGCAGGAAAGAAAGATGAGCGAAGAAAGAAAGCAAGAAACCAAACGCACAAACGACTGAAGACAGAAAGAAAAGAATGTATACAAGAGAGAGAGAGAGAGAGAGAGAGAGAGAGAGAGAGAGAGAGAGAGAGAGAGAGAGAGAGAGGAGAGAGAGAGAGAGAGAGAAGAAAAAAGCGAAAGAAGGAACCAGGGAGACTGCTGAGCTAAGTCCCAAATCCCACTTCCCCTCTCTTGGTAGGGCCTACATGACAACTCTGGAATCGGGTTATTCAGAAACAAAGAGGAACAAAGGGGAAAGACAGGAAGACGCAAAAAGCAACTGGGACAAAGGAGGGAGGAAAGGCGGACAGACTGATTACTCCACGTGCAGATTCTTCTTTCTTCGTCAGGTACAATATTGCCTTCATTCATTTAAAAACAACAACAACAACAACAGCAACAACAACAACAACAACAAACAACAACAACAACAACAACAACAACAAACAGGGGAGGGGAGGGGTATGGGGAGAGAAAGGGGAAAGAAAGAAAGAAAACGAAACAGAAAGAAAGAAAGAAAAGGGGAAAAAAGGTGGAAAGGAAACAAAAGAAAAGACAATGAAGTGGACAACTCCTCCTTATCTAAATGTAGCCCACTTCAGCGTCCTAAATAAGAAGTAAACGGGTTACATTGGCAGCCACAGCAAGTTAGCATACACTCACAAGGTTACCGATCCCCCCCCCTCTCAACTCCCCCCGCTCCCTCCCCCCCCCCCCCCCCCCCCCCCCCCCCCCCCCCCCCCCCCCCCCCCAAAAAAAAAAAAAAAAAAAAAAAAAATCACTTACCCAACTCAACTTGAGCCCCGGCGCGCTGCGGTTGCAAAACAACAGACCATTAAGTTACCACCACCAAAACGGCATTCCAACGAGTAAAGCGACTTAACCACGGCCAAATTGACTGGGTCCTGCTTTGCTACTTTTCCACACCACACTGACGCCACGTCTTTCTCCTCACTTTCTGCGTGCAGCCTGCTGCGTTCAGCGGAGATGAATGAGTTCAGGTAGCGCTCGTTCTCACAGGATTCTCTCAGGATTTGTTCCAGTCCTTAACCCATCAGGCTCTGTGTTTGGCCTGGCAGCAGATACTGAGACAACGGGCCATACTCTGTGTAAACTGCTGCCACAAGTTGACCAAGTCCTCAGTCTATGTTTGCCAATGTAGTCCTTTTTTTCTTCTTTAGATATTTTTTTGTGTGACACCGTCAAGATTTGTGTGCGTTTTACTCACGCTTTGTTGCAGCAGGGAACGTAAGATGTAAAGCCGAATGGCTGTGACGCTCCAGTATGGCTGTAATGTTATATACCTCACAGTGCAGCTGTATGACCCGGTGTACATAACTGCGCATACCCATGTGAGCGCATTTTCATGTGTGGGTAATGCCCCTTCCTAGAGGTTCTTTTTCTTTTCTGTAAAAACAAAAATTACATTTGATACACATCACATTTCAAAGGCGTTGAATATAACTCACCACTGAAGGATTTCACACACACACACACACACACACACACACACACACACACACACACACACACGCACGTACGCGCACATGCACGCGCCCACGCAAACACGCGCGCGCACACACACACACACACACACACACACACACACACACACACACATCCCACCCTTCGACTTTAATCCATATATTCACGCGTTTCCAATCCTGACAAATGGACAATATCAAAAAACAGGATGGCATAATTCAAAAGAATGCAGTTTTCCTTCAAATCTACCAGATATTAAGAGCATGGGTCGCATTCTGTCCTGAGTGCTGGCTGCACAAGCTGCCCATGCCTCAGTCCATGCCTTATGTGATGGGATTTGACGTGTGCCGGAGGTGCTATGTTTTAACCATGCAGTCCCTGGTTCGTCGTCTGTTCAAAACTATGTTGTACCTTTTTGTCATGAGTCAGTTTCATCAAGGAGGTGTCACTGAGCAAAGTCCATATACGCTCTACCCTTTTTGTAAGCAATGAGGGTCAATGGGTAGGAGTTACAACTAAATAGATAAATGAGTGAATCAATAAAAGCGAAAAGATGTGGGAAGCTAGCCTTTCTGAGTAGAGCGGATGGACATTGTCATTGCTTTTCAAGGGCCCACGGCACCCACCAGGGACAAGGACAGAGAACAAGCTGGTGAATTTAGAACAGTGGATAGAAAAAAAGAAAAGTATGTGGTGTTGTTCCGGGATTTGTTTGTGCTTTGGCGGATCATTTTCTCTAATGGATGACTGCCATGAAAAAGCCGTTGTGGTCGGTTCAACTGTGACCAAACTGAAACTACCTCGCCTTTGGGCAGGAAGACAACATAAAGAAATTAAGACTTTCATACGCGCTCCCAGCTGG
>JADBJO010000114.1:62500-65000 GCA_016801955.1 Conus betulinus
TACCCACCTAAGCTCACAGTTCTGCTCACTGAACACTGACACTTCCGCTATAACAAGAGTCCTGCACACTGTCCTTTTCCGTGTTCTGCCTCAAAGCTGTGTCTGTGTAGGAGTGGGGGGGGGGGGGGGGGGGTGGTGGTTGGGGGGGGGGGGGGGGAGCAGGAGGTTAGCGAGTCGCGGCCATCTTGAAACCTTTGAACAACAACGGCAATCATCTTTAGTGAAGAATTAGCGTCAGGAACGACCAGATTTAGTCACGGAGACATAAACAGAATAGGGAGTAAAAACAAATCTATTGGGAATGGGAATAAATCTAACAGAACAAACTATAATGGAGGCCAGAGTAAAAGCACGTCACATAGAAAGGGTGATTTGCTCGTATCAGACAAAGCTGATCAGTTTACACAGATAGAGGCCGAAACTGCACCATTGTTGCAAAAAAAAAAAATCAGCAGCAAAAACCTAATCAGATGAGTTGTGTGTGTGTGTGTGTGTGTGTGTGTGTGGGGGGGGGGGGGGGGGGGGGGCATGGATTGGGGGACACTCTCTTTGTCCCTACGCATAATGCACTGTTAACACACATTAGAACACTCTCTCTGTTTGTCTTCTATGCATCCTGCACTGTTAACACACAATAGAACGCAAACACCCATTGTCTTCTTTGGATCCCAAGCGAGATGTTCCAGCTAAGCCGATCGTTCCGGATTTCTCGATGTCCTCTCTTGGAAAGGATCTCTAGCCGCCGGCGTGGAAGGGTAGAACAACAGTGCCCATTGCTGTGTTAAAGTCACATGAACACCCACACCCACTGTGAGTGAGAAAGCAGACGAGGATAACCATCCCACGAGAATGAAAGGGGTGGGTGGAAGGGGAAAGGGAGTGGGAAGAGACGGGGGGAGTGGTGGGGTGGGTTCCCTAACACAATATTTGCTCTCATAAATGATCACATGTTCAGATAGGCGAGAAATTGCCAGTTTTTAAGTTGGACGCCTACGGGGTTCGTACTCGCAACAACCGGCTGCGAACAGTAACTATGTTACTGAGCCAGCCTGTGACCCAGTCTAGTGTTGATCTCTCACAACTGATACAGCGACATCAAGCTTTGCCAAAGGTCCACAAACAGAAAAGTGGAGAAACATCCCAAATTGTCCGACACGGCAAACCAGCATGCGGCGATGTTATCTGTGGCGACCACCACACTGTCTCTCCTGGCTGTTTGGTCCACCTGGTTTCTGTTGTCTCTCGTGGATCCGTGGATAACAACAGCCTGCTCGCACCATCGGCCAGGACCATGAGACTGGCCACAGCCAAGACACGCGGTGGTCACCCGGGAAATCAGCTCTTTTGACCGGGAGGGGGTAACCATACAGGTGCCCTGCCTGACAGTGGAAAGCGCGAGAGAAATGAGGCCAGGATCATGCCAAGGCCCTATGCAGATGACCTGTGTGGACGTTTGGACAACAAAGGCCGATCAACAGACAACGATCCAGTGTGGTGTGGCCTGGGAGGAGGAGGAGAGACACGTCTCCGAACACTGGACAGAAATGGAATTAGTGCTGCTGAAACAAAACGCTGCGATGCTTTTTTTTCCCCCCACCCAGAGCGATTAGTTTCCGCAGAAACTGAACTTCTAGCATAAATCCTATAATTCTGATTATCAAAAGGCATCAAAAGGCATCTTACTCATTCCTAGATGACAGAAACACTGCGATCTCAACGCTTTCGCACGCATGCACGCGTGCACGCACGCACGCACGCACGCACGCACACACACACACACACACACACACACACACACACACACACACACACACACACACACACACACACACACACACTGACTGACTGACTGAAACCATTTACTGTCAGATTAACATAGTGTTGTACTCACACACACACACACACACACACACACACACACACACACACACACACACACACACACACACACACTCACTCACTCACTCACTTGTACAGGTTTTCAAATGCGTTTTAAGTAGGTTATCATCCACGGAAAGACACAAAACTTTATATAAGCAGTTTCAAGACTAAAACCTTTCATTTTAAGCAAAATAAGATTGCTGTAGGACGCGCTTTTCCCCACTGTACACGAGCGGTTTTTTTTTGTTTTGTTTTTTTTTTTGTTTGTTTGTTCTTTTACGTTTTGTGGTACATTGATTTCTTACTGAATAAGTCACCTATTCAAAGATCATTAAACAAACAAACAAACAAACATTTCAATGTAAAAAAAATATAACGGGAACTATGAGAGCAGAAAAAAAAAAACGAACAAAAAAAAACTGTCTGAAAACGTGGGTGTACACACACACACACACACACACACACACACACACACACACACACACAGAGCAACAACATCGTTGTTTTTTGTGTCTATCGCTGCGCCCCTGCGTGCGACCAGCTGTGTAACAAAGGAGGGTTTGGGGGGGGGGGGGGGGGAATGAAGTCTATTGTATAGTCTCTCTCCTCACAGATCCAT
>JADBJO010000114.1:70000-82500 GCA_016801955.1 Conus betulinus
CTGAGTCGCACACACACACACACACACACACACACTCTCACACACACACGCACGCGCGCGCGCGCGCGCGCGCGCGCGCATGTGAGCGCACGCACACACACACACTCACACACACACACACACCCCGACTCTATCTCTCACGCACGCCCACACACACACACACACAACTCTCACACACACACGCAAGCACGCGCGCGCGCGCGCATGTGAGCGCACGCACACACACACACTCACACACACACACCCCGACTCTATCTCTCACGCACGCACACACACACACACACACACACACACACATATATATATATATACACGCGCGCGCACGAACGCACACACGCACGCACACACACACACACACACACACACACACACATTCGCGTGCGCGCGCGAACACACACACACACACACACACACACACACTAATGCTCCTAGAGTTTGGGGAAGGAGAGGGTTGGGGTGGGATGGGGTCGGGGAATGCCGTAGTTAATGAATACAATGTGAAAGAGGAGTCTAATCAATGTTTCAGATAGGCATATTGACAATGAAGACTGAAGACTTGATAAAGAGTAGGAAAGAACAAAATCCACGACGAAAGAAACAAATACTATTCTCTGTGTGTGTGTGTGTGTGTGTGTGTGTGTGTGCGTGCCCATGCAGACTGACCACTAGCTAAATACGCGCAGCCATCATTCTTCGATTTTGAATACATGTGACGCTGAACCCAAGAGGCATTGGCTGCCGAGTGTGGTGACGTCGTCTGCTATTAAAGCCTACTAAGATTGTTCTCCCCTGATAGACTCTGCGCATGACTTGAATGACGTCATCCGAACGGGCATGTTAATGTGAATGTCCGCACTGTGTCGTAGACCAGCTGCATCATCAGACCATCGTTTTCAGGGTTCTGCATTGATTTCAAAGTAAATCGACAACAATGTCCAACTTTTCGGATCTTAGCCGACCGGAGGCCGCAGACATAGATCCGTCTGAAAGCAACAATTTCGCAACAGACGGGTTTGAAACACTTGACCCTGTCGGCGCTGAAGCTTATGAATCCCAGGGAACTATTCCAGAACAAGACGAAGAAATAACCACGACAAATGTTTTTGGTGGTGAGGAACCTGCTGAAGAGGATCGCTATGCTGCTGGTGCGTCAGATAATGAAGTGCAGTCATCTGCAAACCCACTCATCTCTTGGGGGAGACGAAGAAGAAGACCCCTTGTCACAGCCGGCTGCTGCAGTGCCCGATTCTCAGGCCTCTGCTCTCGATGATCTAGGGTTCGATATGGGCGCCCTAGCTTCGGCAGGTGCGCAGTCCACAACCTCTCAAGATCCTTTTTCTAATCCTCCTCAGGAGAGAGAGAGGCAGTATCTAGTACAGAAACCTGTGTCGGAATCGCCTCAAGAAACAAAAGCGACAGGTAGGCGTGAAAAAAAAAAAGAAGAAAAGAAAAAGCATTGCACAGGTCTACCACGGCTAGCCTGCTTTTCATTCCGATCTTATTATAGTTCATTCTTCTTCCCTTGCAGTGCACCGTTTTATGTAAATGAGCATTCGGCTTTATGGTCTGCTTTTTTCTTTAATTCATTTATTAACATTATTCAGAAATCGTATTAACAGCATGTTTGTAGAGACAAAGATATGATAATGGCATGTTAAGCTTTTGATCACGCTGAACTGACATCATCCTTCACATGATTTTTTTTTTTTTTAATGCATTCCTGATTTTATATTTCACTTCATACATTTTCAGTTTGTCTGCAAGTGGAAAGCAATGGAATGAAACTGAAAGGTAGCATGATATGTAATGTAAGTGAAATATTGAAGTATTAAATGGCAAAATAGTGTACACAGATTGGATTAAATAAAATCTGAAACTCGAGAAGAAAAAAATCTGGCACTGTGGCAGAAGGCGTCTTGCTGTTGCTGTAAAATGGGACTTGAACTAGTGATGGCATTTATGCTGGTGACAGAATTGGTATTTTGCTTTGTTCTGCTTTTTGTTTGTATTTTTGAATTTTGTTATTAGAGTAGAACCTCATTACAAGAACCTGAAAATTGTGTGATGAGATGGGTTTTTGTAAAGAGGGTCTTCACTGGAGACGGACGGTATTCAGTGGTGGTGGTTGTAGTTTTGGTTCTCAAGGCATATCATTTCACCTTTACCAGTTTTCAGTCTTGGTAATATAAATCTGTTCGTTGGCTTTCATAATTTATTGATTGCCTAGGAGTGGATCCATGGATTTTTCTGCTCTTAACTTCTGAAGGCATTTGCTGGGTTCCTCATTCGCCTTTAACTCTAGATCACATTTTTCAGCTGATCTTCCAATTCCATTGTTAACGATGCAGGTTTTCAAGTTAATGAAGGATTGTGTGTTTAACAGACTGATGCTGGCAGTTCCTTTTTGAAGTGTCAAAATTTTTTGGAAAAATTAGACAGTACGGGTAGGTTATTTGCTGGCTAGAAAGGCTCAGGGGTCACATTAACTGCAGAATTTCTGCTTTAACTATTGCATTTTCATGGTTGCATATTTTCAGAAGTAGCCAGTCCCGAGGTTGCATTTTGAGATGATGATAGTGAGTGAAGCATGTGTTTGTCACCAAGTTCATGCTTTTTCGTGTATTCGATACATCAATTAGGCCCATGGCAGTCACTTCGCTCAGTTGTGATGGTTGGACTGAAATGGTGTGAAGTAGCCAGTTTTGCTGATAATGAATGAATTACATAATTTGTTTTGATTCAACTTTATGATTTTATGCTATCAGTTGGCCAGAAGAATAATGTCTCACATATGCGTAAGCACAAGGGGGTGAAACAATAAATGATTTTGATTGGAGCCTCCCCATTCTGCTTTCTCTGAAGTAGACTAATTTCTGCAGAGTGCATCAGCAGGGTTTTTGGAGGGTTGGGGAAGATGGCAAACACATTTCTGAACAGATTGACATGAATATGATGTGTTTTTTAGTATGCCTGTAATTTTATGGTACTGTATGTGTATATATATATGTCTTGAACATATTTTTTGCAAGCATTTTCTTCTCTGAATGCACTACAACAAACAGCAATTGATGTGACCCCTGAACTTTGAATGGAGAAAGGTTGTTCTACATCTAGGTCTGAAAATTAAAACAGTAAATTACCGTCTGAATATGACAGAGATGATTGTCATTGATTGTTTTGTAGTGAGTTGTTGTCACTTGTACAGATGGTTGCGTTGTGGTCAGTTGTTTTGTAGTGAGTTGTAGTCACTTGTACCTGCAGATGGTTGCGCTGTGGTCAGTTGTACGGATCTGTCATTGCTGGAAATTCTATTATACTTGCTTTTTTGAGGATTTTTTCCCCTGTTGACAGCAGCTCTTCAGGGGACTTGAATTGGGACTGTCCTCTTATGCCTCCATTTACTACATTCCTTTCCTCTTCAGCCTTGCCTCGGTGTGTCTCTTCTGCAGTTGTTTCTTGGATGCACTCTGTTTCTTCTCCTTAGTTTTAGGGTTCCTGACAAATGGTATTGGTATTTGGAGGCTGGCTTCCTGAGGATTTGTTGAATCCAAACCCCACATTTTCCTGATGATCAGTATGGTGACTGGCTCCTGTTTTGTCCATAGTCTCAGCTTATTGTTACTTTGGCTTGCTGCAGGATGTTAAGAATATCACTCAGCCATATGTCATCTTAAGTTGTGTCTTCAACTGCATTGCTTTGGTCTTCTTTTTCATCTCAGAACAGTAAAGCAGGACCCATTTCATGCTGGAACTCATGTACAATTTTTGTTACCATGATGATTTCTCCAGAGACACAGATGTTCTGCATGATATATGAAGCTGCTCGTACCTTGTTTTTATCTGCAGTGAGTGAGTGACATCTTGGTTATAGCTTTCCTGTTTATCATTATCACTTTAGCCACATTTCCCAGGTACACAAAGGATTCGATTGGGTCTCCACCCACTAAACTGGAGTCTTTTTTTTTTTTCCCAGCTTCATGATGTCTAATTCATAGGCCTTGACTGGCTTTCCACCCACTGGACTGAATTGAGCGTTAGCAGTGATCAGTTATGTTTATCTTTGACTTCATCAACTTCTGTTTTGTTTTTTGTTGATCCAGGAGCTCTTTCTTGCTCATGCTGATGTTACTGCCAAGTAGATGATCTTGTCCTTCATCTCACAGCAGTTGTGCGAGAGGAACGCCAGGTCATTTGTGAAGTTGATATCTTTCAGCTGAGTATTTCTTCTGTATGCCATTGTTTGAGCTTAGACAGATTGATAGTGTGAAAACAGGGGTCAGTTTTGGAAATCGTAGTCCGGGTTTGATTGAATGTGCTCCGGAGTAAGGAGGGGGATGGGAGGTAAATATCAAACCTTGTGATAATGATAAATAATCCTTTACCATAACTGCAAATCTGAAGGTGATGTCAAACAAAATATGTCAAGGTGGAGGGGAGGGCTTAATTTCTTTCCCGCTGTGTTTAAGTTTAATGCAGTGGGGGGAAAAATCATCATGGGACTGATGTGATTTTGCAAATTTGAATAAACAACCAGGGGCCTTTTGACTTGATCTTTGCTGACTGATGTTGTAGCCAAAGCTGCTGACATTTAACATTCCTTAAATATATTAAGTCATACACATTAAAATAACAAGAAGTGTTAAAACAGGACTTTTTAATTGAAAAATATATATACACTGGACTATACTATTGTTTGGAAAGGTAAATTCAGTATGAACCAGCTTTGTGTTTTTTTAGGCATGTTTAAGTGATCTGTAACTGTTGAATAAAGCCACTGCTGGGTGGAGAATAGAATTTCCAATCAAAACAGAAGATGCACTTTCAGGAAGAATGTCTCTAAAGGTGCATCTGTTGGCTACAGACCTATCACTAGTATTAGAGACCATGATTTGGGTTGTACGTTTTTTGTCTGATGGGGGCAATTCATCAAAGCCCTTATTAGAATCTTTTGTACCAGTGTCGCAGGTACACCAACAATTTGAAAGTTATGCATTGTTCCTGTCTGTCATCTTCATTTTATCAAAGACCTGAAGAATAGGAAAGCGACAAAACAACATTAATGAAAACTGGTTTTGACCTTAAAAGTTCTGTCTTTATCTTATCTTGCCTCATGAGGGTCATGATATGTTTTAGAAGGTATCCAGGATTAGGGAGACAGATTTCTCAGATACTAATTACTATGCTGTGCCTCAGGAGCATTAACAGCTGAGCATCTCCTTGTTCTTATTGTCAAAAGTTTTTTCATAATCAGTGAAAGTTAATATTAGAGGGAAAATAACTTTCCATTCCAGTCTCTGCTTCACATTGATGGGTAGTGTGACAATCTGATCTGCACAAGATCGGTTCCTATAGAAACCTACCTGTTGATCTTTGAGTCATCTGCCTCTGTCATTTCATCTTACAGGATCCTGTCAAGGATTTTGCCAGGTACTGATTCGAAAAAGGTTCTTCAGTAGTTGCTGCAGCCCCTGAGGGTGCCCATTTTTCCTTTCAGCTTTATGACACAATCATTTTTACTCTGTATGGGTCTGCCCCTCTTCTCACAATTTGCTGAAGATGTTGTGCAGCATGTTCATGGCAATTCCTTCATCAGATCTGATAGCTTATGATGGCAACCCTCATCCAGTCCTGCTGCTTTCTTAGATTTTTTAGAGACATGTTGACAGATCTCTGCCTTGGGTTTGCATTGCAGTTAATCATAATATTTATCTGAGGTTCCTCAGAACCAAGATTTCCTTGTTGCCTGCTGCTGTTCAGTTCGAAACTTTACTGTTCAGTTCGAAACTTTAGCTGTAATTTCGTATTAAACTATAAGAAATAATTGATTCGTATCACTTATTTGTGTGTGTGTGTCTGCTTATAAATTGAAAGAAAGAATCAAACAATTCCAGTACTTCCAGAACAAAAAAATGTTGAAAAAGCAATTTAAGTATACTGTTATAGGTAATGCACATCTTACCATTTCTAATTTTCTTCCTTCACATTTACTTACTTATTGCTGGCGGAGGGTGGCTGAAAAATTGCTTGTAAATTATTAAATGCAGTAAATTCCACCAACTCCCAAGAAAATGTTCATTTATGGACAAGGTTTTTTTGGCTGTGTATTTTTAACAATACCTTTAGATACATTCATTCACCCATTGAAAATTTGTGTCACACACACCAAATGTAATACTTGCCTTTGGGTTAGTCTTTGAAAAAAATGTATCTTTTAGTGAACTTAATGATTTGTTCAGCATGCTTCATAAGAATGTAACAAACATGCATGAAAAACTGCAATCTGCTAGTATACTGTATAGTCTTTGGAAAAAGTAAACTCAAACACTTTGACTTGCTGCATCTTTTAATATTTATGATATTGCTTTATGCCTGTAAATTCTTGTTTTTGGTTTGTTTTTTCTCCTTAAAAATCTATCCTTGTCATGAATTCGGCCAAAATGGCAACTTCATGTGTTAAAATTTTCTTAATGCTTTTGATAATTTAGTTAAAAAAAAAAAAAAAAAGGAATTGTACTGTGAAATAATTAATGACCAATTCCTAGTTTTAGACTCTGAAATGATGATTACTTCTTCCTAATTTGAACTGTAGATATGGAAATGTCATGTGAACATTAGATCAGTAGCCATTTTTGGAAATGTGAGAGCAATTACAGAACTTTCTGTCTGTTTTGGCTTATAAGTGTTGTGTTTTTTTTTTTTTTCTTTTTCCTTTTTTTTTTTTTTTTTTTGTCTTACTCCGAGTATTTGCTGTCTCATGATGAACATTGAACTTCATTTAATTTAAATGTCACTGTACAAGAGACTTTATTTCTCAGATGATTAGGCTAGTGTGCCAAAGTGGAAATTGCGAAGATTTGGGAGATTGCAAAGGCCTTTTTGTCACCAGCTGTTCACATTTAACTAAAACAAAGAAAATTGCCAAGAGATGAGTTCTGTGATAACACCTTAGATTCATATTCTTTGAAACTGTTGTTTCATCTTTCATGCCTGTGTTTATGTATCTGATGCACCACCAGCTGCGATTGTTTTCGCTAGTTTCTTTGTTTCTCTGACCATGTTTGTTTAGTTGTAGACCTGTCTGTCTTGGAAACTTTGGCTTGTGTATGTCTGAACATCTGCTTGACTTCTTTTTCAGTTTATTGTATGCCTTATTATGTAAACATCACATTGTTAATCATGTATTTGGCTGCATTATCTGTCCTTTTTTTTTTTGTCTTTCTTCCTTCCCTCCTCTTCTGTTTTAACCTGTCTTAGTCTGAGTTATAATCTGACTGTTGTCTTCATACTGTTTTAAAGCTTTCTCGCTCTGCTCGTTTATTTGCTGATCTTGGTGTGGCTGACTGGGCTGCTGAGTGCAAGGCCAAATGAAATACTGACATGGGTCATGGTGACTGAAGGGCAAGCACACTTTCCAAATAGACCTTTCAGTATATGTCCAAGGCTGGCTGATGAAGTGTACTTGGCCACTTGTATGCTTACCGCTACCTGCTTGCATTGTAAGTATGGTGTGTATCGGAACAGAAGTGTGGACATGGAACTGCAGCTTACTGAAATTCATGATTAACGCTAGTCTACTAGAGCACGAGTATTTCTTGTTCAATGTTCTGAAATGAAATTTGCACTGAGCTGACAAATTTAATACCATCTTAGCTTCTTTGGTAGTGGAATTATATTTTGGCAAATTTATATAGTGTATTAGTGGAAAAGAGGGAGTGTGCATGTGCATATATATATTTGTTTGACATGAGTGCATTCTTACAAGTAAATGTATGCGGAGAGGGAGATTGTGTTAGTAAGGTCAGTGATGAAATACATATGCTGATAGAGGTATTGTGCGTGCGCGCACACACGCGCGCGCGCACGCACACACACACACACACACACACACACACACACACACACACACACACACACACACACACACACACACACACACACACATACGTACGTTATGAAGTTGTGAATGAGGTTTTGAAGGAAGCTAAGTAGACTTTTCAGTGGTGAATGCTGTTTTAGTATTCTTGCAGACAGGATAGGAAAGATTTTGTGCTGTCAGTATTATCAGAATGTAAAAGCTTTGACACAGCCAACATTTTCAAAAATGTTTGTACTTTGTGATGTCCAGAAACTTTTTTTTTTTTTTTTTATTTAATGCTTACTTTATGATTGACCCATGTTGGCACATTCAGCCTTTGGTTTTCATAGCTAGGACACCAGGAGAGAATACCAACAGTGCGCACACATTTGGTTGAATTCACAGAAAGAAATGCATTACATAAATTAATTACTTAAATTTTGATGTTTTTGATCAGAGTGGGAGAAGGGCTGGGGAAACATAATCACTCAATGTTTCAGATTTAAGTTTCATAGTGATACAATTAAATAATGAAAATATGCTTTGTGCTGGTCGTGTGTCTGGAGAAAAAAAATTGCTGAAATTATTAAGTTTACTGTTTGTAGGGATGAAAAATAAACTTTTATTGGGTATAAGTTGTTTGATCAGTAGGCTGTGCAGTGTAATCTCATGAAAGAAATTTATGTGGAACCTTTGAACATTTGAAAACTTGCCGCCATGCTTAGCTGACCATTTCACATCACAGCAGTAATTGGATATTGTGGCATTGGTTGCACTGTTGTCCGGGGGCTAAGTTATCATTTGCTAATAGTTATCATTTGCTGATAGTTATCATTTGCTAAAAAAAAGTTTGGACATTTACAGTCACTATGAAAGATTTCTTTCAAATCATATGTGGACATAGACAATGTTAAGTGACGCTGTTCAGTACTTTACTGAAAAGAAAAAAACGTGTCAATAATTTAATGAATCTTAAATGCCATATTTTGCAGATCGTGATAACATAACAAATATTTATCATTACTTTAAATGCCATATTTTGTAGATCATGATAACATAGAAAAAAAAATCAATCATTATTATTCATTGTTGCTTTTAAGATTTATTATTATTTGATTGTATTCCAGGATTCCAATGTGATACATTTTAAATATCACATATTTGTTGGTGGACTTACAACTATAGCAATAAATGAAGAATTATTTGTAAGTCAGCTGTCATGTGCATGACCACAAAAACCAAAAAAAAATAAATCAACAAAAACTGGACTTACACAGTCTCATTTGCATGTTTTACCTAAGTACTGTTGTGGACAGTAATCTTTGTTTAATCCAGAAGTTTATCAGTACTGATGTGTTAAATACTGACGTAAAAAAAAAAAAAAAAAAAAAAAAAAAAAAAAAAAAAAATCTTTAGTAATTGAACTATTTATCATCATGTATACACAGCAAGAGCACTAATAGAATTCATCAGTTGCCCTGATACAATGTTCACGCTAACTGTGACAGAGAGGCCACAGTTTGAAATGCATTGAGGTAATATGGGATTTCTCTTTGTTCCTGCCTGGAGTTGTTGATAGTGGTGGGGATTGAAATTGTATGAAGGGAACCACACAGTAGTGTCCTGTTTGAGAGTGTTGGTCGCATTTCCTGACCAGCACTTCAGGTGTTTGGGACCTTTTGATGCCAGTATGAAACAAGTATAGGACCAACACTTGTTGTTTACTTTTTTAAACAAAATGGAGCTGTGTTATATGATCTTAAAATTAAATGGAATTGTACACTATCAGTATCATCATTGTTGATAATTGTGTTATTAACAGTTTTAATAATTAATGGACCTAATTGTCCATTCTGTTGAGGGAAAACACATTTCTGGGATTCTGTGGCCCCTTGTTCTGCTGTCATGGTAGTGTCCGTTTTGAAATTGGATCACAACCAGATCTTTGTTCCGTTTATTGTTGGGATGTTAACATGGAGGTTGAATTTTGGAGGAGCTGTCACCCCTTCAGGTAAATGTGCTCGGTCTCGCAAGATTCCACCGCAGTGCAGTTGTTGTCTGTCATCAGAAGGGGACGTAGAATGTTGTGTACTTGCTGAATCAGAACAAGTATCGTCAAAATTTGATGACATAACATTTAATGCTTGGTCACCTCAGGCGGGGCGGCTTGTGTCGACCTGATGTTGATCCAACTCTCCCTGTGAACAACTGGGTCTGAGATACATGGTCTTAGCTGTTTAGGTTTGTTTTTGATTGACCTGGACCTGGCTGAAATTCATGAGAGAAGAAGATGTATTCTGTAAGTTGAAAGCTGGTGAGGAGTTGATTGCTGCAAATGCTGCAAGATACTTCTTTCTCTTCATGCAGTGGTATTACTTATTTCTCCTTTCTGTAATCTTTTTGTTAGCGTATGTTGTTGTTATTTATCTTGATGACTCAGGGACTGTGCGCCAGCTGGCACATATCTGAAGTAGGCAGTCATTGTAGTTCTTTTTATCAGCTTTGATATAAAAGGTACCACACCTCTAAAGGGAAGAAATCAAAATTGGGTCAGGTTTTAACCAAGCCGTCACCTGGCTTTCAATGTGTTATGAGCTTGCTGTTGTCCAGTATACAGACTGAGAACACAAATTTAGAGGAAAAAAAAAAAAAAGAAAGATTAGGGAAGGAGGTTGTTTGGGGGGGGGGGGGGGGGGGGGGGGGACGGACGACTAAGAGAGTGACAAAAAGACAATGATATTCAGGGGGCAGTTTTGTAAAGAGCACTGTCAGTGGTTGTACATGGGATCAAGTTCATATTATGCCCTTTTTCAGTAATGGGTTTATGAAGTTCAGTGAACATTGACATAGGCTGAGTTTGTGATTTAAAGACTTAAGTATGTTGCTTTACAAGACACTGTTCTTTTTACAGATGGCAGGTTATTGCTAATTGAAGGATTCCTCAACTGTATTTGAACTTAGTTTACGCAAATGCAGTTCTGCAAGAGTGTTACTTTTTGAAGCACATGCGTAGACCTATACTATCACGTTCACAATTAAGTAACATGATTTGATTTGGGTGCACTCTCTGTAGTCACTCAAACATGCTTAAATGCAAACATTCTTTAATTACAGTGAACATGCACCCACAATGTGCACACACGCTATGATGTGCACACACACACACCTACACACCACACACACACACACACACACACACACACACACACACACACACACATGCACACACACACACACACACACACACACACACACACACACACACACATATGCACAAACACACACACATGCACAAACACACATGTGCGCGCGCACACACACACACACACATAAAAAGAGTTGTGTATGTTGACATCTTGGGCATAGCGACCACTAAGAGCACAGTATTGTTCTATGTTTGACTTGTGCACTTACTTTTCTTGATGCTGACACATCACAATTGTGGGTGGGTGGGTAAACAACTGACTTGAGACCACACACCTGTGTGGCTTGAGGGCCCCAGCCCTGTTTTAAGTGTTTACAACATACTGGTCGTAAGGTAAGGAAAGTGAATGCTTGCAGAGCAAGGTTCTGCTGAGACCACCAAAGCTCTGTGGGACATTGTGGCAGTGGCCTGATCAGTCACGCCGGATGAGCATCGTAGTCATTGTATTGTAGAACCTAAAGCCCCAGGTAAATGCTGGGGGGTATGGAGTAAAATGTCACAGTCCATTTGTTGGCAGTTGACTTTGAAATACTCCTGTTCCTACAACTGCCCCCAAGGCATGTCCCACCAGCTCCCTGTTCCCTCTCATGGAAGCATAAAACAAAAGCATACATTGGAACTATCTGGTAGTAAAAAAAAAAAATGGCTGGTTCTGCTGTGTTCATGTCTTCTTGTACATTGTTTCTGTGCTCATGTTTGAAATCATGTAAAAGTTTTCATTTTTCCCCATGATTCCTTTCTTTACTAAAAAATTTTAACTGCAAGCTGATTGTTGTGAAAGTGTAATTGATTGTTTGAAAGTGGGAAATGGTGAAGTTCATAAATTGGGGAATGCTACTGCCGACACAAATAGCTCTTAGGAAAAGGTCATTGAAAAGTGGTTAGCATCACAGACTTACGGCTGGGAGGCCATGGACTGGATTCCCATTAGAATCATTTCTTTGTGAAATGTTTTGCTCCAACTGGCTCCTAGTCCTACTCAGAGTGGTTTTGCTGTGGGCTCAGTTAGGAAGACTGGGGCCATAAAGTCAAGTTTCATTCATTTCGTGTATGCGTTACTCAAATTTTCTGACCAACACTGCAGGTGTCTGTATCTTTTGGGTCTGGTTGGTGCCAGGATATGTTATGAAAGCAAGCATAAAATATTGCCCTGGCATGCAGTTGCAGACCAGAATGGAAATTTGTAGCATAATCTTCATTCTTTGTCTGCATTAATTAGCATAAAGGAAAATGCCTTAATTATCTATTGCCCTCCATGCCCTGCTCACATGGTAACTTCAGTTCTGATGACCTGTCCACATCTAAGCCATTATTTAGGTTGGGGTCACCACTATCAGTAAGTTCATGGGGACTGTTATTGGAAGGATGTGGTGGCACCAGCCACTGTGGGGAAGTGGTCAGTGTCGCAGATTTTCAGCTGGGAGGTCATGGGTTCGATTC
>JADBJO010000114.1:85000-135000 GCA_016801955.1 Conus betulinus
AATTTGTTCCCCCTTCCCACTTTCCCCTCCACACTCCCTCTCCCCAACCCTTAAGACCCAAGATTTGCAGGAATTGTCGACAGTCAAGACCGGAAGCAAGATCTCTTTGGTAATTTGTCTTACTCTTGACCTGCAAGACTGAGAAAAGAGTCAAACACCTCTCTCGGAAAAGTATTTTTGACAACAAGATTTCTTATTCATGCTATTAAATATGCTTTGAACCACCATTTTTCACTTCAGTAACAACCATTGACTTTAGCAATTATGAAATAAACAAATTTGTAGATCTTGTTATGTACGTGATTGAACTGTGAGCATTTTATGCTAAGTCAGGATTCTAAGGTGTGTGTTGGTATATGAATGTACATGCAAGAGTGAGCGTGTGCATGTACACAGTGACACAAACATATAAACATATGATCATTGTGGTAGAGAGCTGGATTGTATAGTTAACCTCAACTTTTAAAACTCATTTTGTCAGTGTGACTATTTCAACACTAATTTCATTTTGCCACCTTAAACTAACACCATAAGAAAATTTTTAAACATTGTCAGAAATGAAACATCACTGTTTATTTCCAAGGTTCAGTTTTGATGGCAGTCAGAGTTTACTTCTTAAGTTGTGAAATTTAATCCAGTGACAAAGTTAAATCATTGTCAAATTTAGTTATATAATTCACTTTGAAATTGAATGTTTCTTGTCACATCAGTGAGTTCATAGACCACTTGTCTTACTATGTGCTGTCTTGTACACTTCCTTTGGATGCTGCATTACTTCTTTTTGTGTGTTTGTATCTTTTCTTCTTTTCAGAGTATCAGTTTTCCCTTTTTCTTTTTTTTTTTTCTTTTTTCGCAAACCAAGTCCTCAGATTTGTACACTGCTCTGGTTCATTTGGAACAATCCCAACAGGCCGTCAAGTGCTCTCACAACATGGCACACTAGGTATAGGCAGATCAGCTTCAAATATAGTTATCCTGTCTAGCTGTGATGTGGTCCCTGTAGTCAGTTGGGACGTAGTTAACCTACTTCAGAACTATTCTGAATTATCTAATAGTTTAACATCTCTATACGCCCATTCTCAATAAGAATGGCACATGGGACCTCAGCAAGATGTAAAATTTTTTATTTTTAGATTTTCCTCCTAACGGAGGCTTTTCAGATAAACTGACCATTACCATAGAAGAAAAAACAGAGTGCCCTCAGGTTAAGCCAACTGCATTCCCATGCATTGCAAAAATATCTGAGGTTAATAGAGACATTCAGAAAGCACTGTGAAAAAAATACTGAAGGCATCCAGCTTCAGACATGCATGTTACTAGTGTCAGTAATGTAAATGTGTGTTTTTTTTTAGATCTGTCACAGCCAAGGAGAAGTGAAAACTAAAGGTTTGCTGGATCTGACATACTCTTTGACATCACTTACACTGATAAAAACGGTCCGGCCTAAAAAAATATTTCTCAGTAGATGAGGTACTTTTTAGATGTAGTCACCCCCTTTGAAGTAACTGTCAGAAGGAATAAAAGCCAACAATCCTACTTCCTGTGAGCAGATGCTCTTTCTGCAAAATGGTGGGCTTGAAAGGGGTTACGTGAGCCTGCAGCAAGTGTTTTCTGGTGACATCTCGGTTAGTTTTGTAAAATGTGCATCACGTACATATTGGTAACCTATGTTGGGGCACCAGCATTTTATTGTATGGCAAAGGCTGAAACCAATCTGTAGCAATGTCAATATCTTTTCCTACCTTGGTTTTCTCTTGTGCACAGCACAGCTGAAGAGCTTTGATACTGGTCATTTTCCTGCTGAGAAAAAATGGTAGTAATGTACATGTTGCTGGTGGTGAACCACACACATTTTTCAGGTTAATTATCCTGTTATGGTCTTCAGTAATGTCTCAGTTGAAAACCATTATTTACCCACTAACTAGGGGGTTCAGTTAACTGTCATTTAAGGGCCTTTGTGGATTATTTTATTGGAATTGTAATATGGTAGGGCTTCATGAACAACAGGCCTACTTTTTTTCTTAAGCTTGGGAACAGATGGTTACCTTCGGGAACAGGTGGTTACAGGTCAATTTACTGGAGACAATGCAGCTCATGCATAAATGAGGTAGTGGACCATTGAAAAGGATGATTACTCATCATAACAACGCATAAAAGCATATTATCAGTTCAGTTTTGTATTTTTCTTCAGCTGCTGAAGCTGTGGAAACTCAGCAGGAACAGTCACATACATGCTGTTTTGAGTGACATTAGTTCCCTCATGCACAGGAATAACGGTCCCACAGAAGACTAATACCTGTTTGTTGTAGGCCCTTGGCTATGCAGTCTCACAATGTATGGGTGCAAACAATTACTCTGTTAATATAAATGGAGGACAGCAGAACCTGTAAAACAGCTCATGTGCCATCCTTATTGAGAATGAGGGTATAGTGGCCATGAAAGAACAGTTATCACAGCTATTCTGAATTATTTAATAGTTTTACATCTCTGTAGTGGCCATAATAGGACAGTTGTTCACCTAAAACATAGTTTACTATAGAACAGTGGTTTAGGAGATCATGGTGTAGGAGAGGACATTCCAAGGCTTTGTTTACATCATATATGAGTAAATTATTTCTGCAGGTGGTGATTTCTGCCTCTGAAATACAGTTCTTAGTAGGCATCTCTGTAGTGTGCAAGTTCCATTGAAATGTTGAATTAGGCTGAGATGTCACTGTTCTCTTTTGAAAATTTTGCAGATCTGATGGGATTTTCCTTTGTTTCCTTTAAAATTTGAAATCAAAAGATGCGGACTTGGTTATCAGTTATTTCAGTTTTAAGAACATTGTGGAAAGTCAAAGAAAATGGATTGTCTGATCTGTGTACAAAGCTGGCTTTTGTTATTGGTTTGCTTGTTTTTTGTACATTGTTGATGGCACTGCAACTGGATTAATCAGAGTTGAAATGTGTATTACTTTCCTGAATTCATTTCTGTGGTGGTTGTTTATTTTTTTTGTCTTCTGACATCTAATTTTGTAACAGCACCTATCGTTGAAGAAGACCTCTCCTTGTGTAAGTTGTTTTGTCTCCCAATCTCCCATCCTTGGTTGTTGGCATCATGAGAAAATGAAAGTGATTAACAATATGTAGCTGTCAGCTGTTGGATTAATTTTGGTTTGGTATATATGACGAGTACTTTTTTAATCACCTTTCTTCTCCCTGCCTCATTGATTGCCCCCTCCCCTCCCACCCCCCCTCTCCTTTTTCAGTATTTCCTGTCTTTTCAGTGTGTCTGTGTTTGGGCAACTTGGGTGCATGGGACTGCAAACAATGTGGATCTTGTTGCATTGTGCATCTTGTTCTGTGTCGTGTAAATTTCAATGTGTGTGTTGTTTAAAGTAACTCTGCTGATGTCTATGTGAATCCTGAATGACTCAGTTTTGCATATATCCAGCATATGTGAATGTGAATTAATTTTTAGATGCACCTGGTGTTTGAAGCCAGTCTTATTTGAGAGAGAAGGAAGTGCCCGTGTGATGGAAGCTGAAGTATACATATATATGAGCTTTCAGTGTTTGCTTTGCATAATTTATTTCCTTTTGACGTTACTTGGGCATCTTGAGTTCGGTTGGTTTCTCTTCAATATTCACATCTCCTGTTCAGAGCTTTCACACTTTGCACTCTCTTGGGGGGAAAAAAGTTTGAAATTATTCCAGATTTTCAGTCTGTTCTTCACTTCTTGTAGATAGGTTTTGATTTGAGGGTATGTAGATTTTCGATCTCTCTCTCTCTCTCTCTCTCTCTCTCTCTCTCTCTCTCTCTCTCTCTCTCTCTCATCCTACCCTCTCTCTCTCTCTCTTTCTCTGTCACCCTACCCTCCCTCTCTCTCTCTTTCTGTCCACCTTCCCTCTCTCTCTCTCTTTGTATGTCACCCACCCCCTCGCCTGTCCACTCGCACTACACACTCTCTCTCTCTCTCTCTCTCTCTCTCTCTCTCTCTCTCTCTCTCTCCTTCCCCCCCTTCATCTAGAGAGTCTTTTTGGAATCCATCTGCACACACATCATCCCTGATGTGCGTCCATATGAGAGTCAGTTGTGTCTGTGTCAGTAAGTGTGTGCGCTGTCTGTGTAACTTTACTCGTATAAGAACCATTATTGAATGTGACCACGATCTTTTCCTGATTTAGAATCAGGATAGTAGCCTACATGCGGTCATTTTCATATTCATAGGTGTAATTGAGTCAATCTGCATAATCACCTTGGCTTGTTATGATTGTATGTTTACATGTGTGTATGCGTGCATTTTCATTGAAGTTTAACATTTGCTCTTTCTTAGCATTAGTCTGTTCTAGTAAAGTGACTGTATCCTAATCAAACTTGGCAGACCAAGGACGTGTGACAAGAAGGAGAACCTTCCCATTCAGCCATTGCCCTGTACATCAGTGCATGGGTAAAAAGCTCATGTGACAAAGAGATTTTTCAACTATGAATGAATTGTCAGTAGTATAGAGTAGATCCTGTGATGTGTTTTCCAACCGATTAAAGTTTGCAAATGTTCTATACCAAAGCTAGGACTTGCATGGAGCTGATAGCAGAGGTGGAAACCTGATGTCTTCATTTGAGCAGATAATGAAGTTATGGGCAGTATGCAGTCAGCTCTGTGAATCTTTCGCACTAATTGAATCTTTTTCACTAATAATTCTAGAAAAAGCCCCAGAGAGGTTAGAGTACACACATTAAACTCAGAATACATTTGTCAGGGGCCATAAAACTTGTACATGAATGTCATGACATTTGATGATTACCCATGGCTATTGTTTTATGCCTTCATTTAATGATGCAGCCCTCATGATTAATCTAGTCCTTAACATGGTCATCAATAGTAAGATTGGGCACTCATTGCCAACAGCTTGTGGTGTCCATAAATGGATCTGAAACTACTCGATGGCCATATGGGGTTGCTTTTATCACCAGGTCCTGAATTATTTCTATAGCTCTGTGTAGCAAGGCTAGGCAGGATTTCAAGAGTCAGGTATTGGATGGTTCTGCCTATGCCTACTCCACATCAGATAACGAAAAAAAAAAAATTTCGTATTTTCCTTCCCATAAACTATGACTGTGGTTCAGTCTTTATATTGAGGATGCCACAGTAACACTGTTAGACCATGATTTTGAACAAAGACGGTGCCTGCTTTTTACTTAATATATATACTGTGCACAAAATGTACTTCAAGAGCCAGTTACAAGCACTTTGCATTGGAAATGCAGTGAACAAAACAGTAAAAGGATTGTCACACAAATGTAACTGATTATTTGCAAAACAAAATTGATTTTCATGTTGCAAAAGTCATTAGACATAAACACATTTGGTGTGCTGTGGTAGACTGACTGACTGCCACATTCCTTTTTTTTGTGTGTTTTTTTAACTTGACCATGGAATAATCAAATTGCACACTATTGGACAACACAGAGTGACAACACAGGTATCAGTATGTCTCATAAGGTGTCAGTATGTCTGAGCGTCTTGTTCAGTATTGAAAACTACATAAAAAGTTAGAATGAATGCATTCATTCTGCAAGTTGTTTGTTATTTATACTGGTAAATGATTTGCGAATGTAGTCAGTTGGATTGAAATTCAGTAAAGAACAAGCTGTGGAAATTCAGGGTGGGGTTAGATGGTGAAGGCAAAACATTTTGAGAGTGCTTCTATCCATGGTCAAAACATATTCCAGAAGACAGAACCCATGACCAGGCTGGCTTGCACGCACACTTTGTCTCTACTGCTCTAACATCTTGCTCTTCTACCCTTCCCATTGTTTTATCTCTTAAATTTTAATGTGCACACACACACGCACGCACGCACGCACGCACGCGCGCACGCACACACTCATGCTTAATGTACATGCCCACGCCTACCTTAACAAGAGTATGGCATGGGGTGTGGCTGTAGGTCCAGAGGATTGTCGCGCTGAGGCAGAGGTTCCTGGCGGTATGGAATCTGATTGAGTTGATGCTTGTCTGACTGTTGGATTTGGGTGAATTGCCACTTGTTGGTTATTGTTTTATGATATCCAGATACATGCACCTACAGGTTTGTCTGTTTTTCTTTTCAAATGAAAATTAATTCTTTTGAAGTTGTTGATCATTAGCATGCTTTAATTTCTTTTGAATTTACAAAAATCACATGATTTTCAGAAAGGTTACATTCGATCTGTTGTTCATTTGAAGTTTTTAAAGGATCTGTTGATTTTCTTTCTGATTCTCCAGAAATGTATATTACATTCTCTTTCTGAATTTGTCTTTGACTCTGTATGTATTTCTCACTGTTTCTGTTTGTCTGTCTCTATCCCCCCATCCCCATCTCTTCCCCCTTCCCCAGTCCTCTTTTTCCTCTTTCACCCGGACTTGCCATTTTTGTGATTTTTGTCAGGAATGTGTGAAAATTCACAAGCCTGCTTTTTTTTCGTCTTTTTTTTTTTTTTTTTTTTTTTTGAAAAAAAAAAAGTGTTCCCAGAAATCTTTTAAATTGTTCCGGACCAAAAAAAAAAAAGAAAAAAAAAGTCAACTCATGTATTTTTAACTGTCTGTGATCGGTCTGTCGATCTCATGGCAGACAGTGGGCTTCAGTTAGGGGGATAAATCCAGTTCATTTTCCTCTAGAGGCACTTCCACAAGTTCCAGAGTTTTTGCTCAATCAGGGCACAACTAACAATTGAGGAATGTTATGTCTTTTAGCGGGTATTTTGGGGTAAAAGGTCTGCCACAGCAAAGATATGAAAGTATGCATAAGACTTGGCATTTTTTTTCTTTTTTAATCCGATATCATAGTGTATTAATCATTTGCCTCATTATAAACGAGCTCAAAGTTGTGACAGATGGCATCAGATGGCTCTATTTGGCATAGATCTTTTTTTTTTTTTTCTTTAAGTTTGATAGGAAGGAGCATGGTGCTGGGCCTCCTATGTCTTCAGATTTTTTTTATGTTTGCCATTAAGTGGCATGATCTCTCTGAGGCTTCTCCCCCTCCCCACACCCTCCCCCTGCTCTGTCTCTGGAGTGGTACTGATAAACATCTGAAGTGAGTCAGCACATCACCTCGCGCTCTCTCTCTCTCTCTCTCTCTCTCGCGCTCCCCCTCGCTCCCTCTTTCTCTCTGTCTCTCTCTCATGTGGTTGTGTAACAAGTTCACACAAACTTTCTCTTTCCTTTTCTTACATCGAGCAGTTCAGAGCACAGCTCATACGAGCAGTTCAGAGCACAGCTCTTACGCGGCATACTCTGTTTTTGTTCTCTTTCTGTTGTTCTTTCTCTCTTTCTGTATCTTGTAGTTTGAAATATGTAATTGATGTAATCCATTGGTTCATCCCAAAGTTCTCTCTCTCTGTCCCTCTCTCGCTCTCTCCCTCTCTCTTTCCCTTGCCACTTCTTAGCATCCAGAGCACAGCCTTCTTGCTCATTCCATCCCCATTCTAGACCCACCAGTCCTATCTCACTGTAAAGGTTGTATGAAATACATAGTTTACCAAAGGAAAGTGGTTCTGGCACAAGCACAGCACAGCGCATGTCTTGTGGAGAAGATGAATGGATTTTTCATGATTTTTTTTAATACTTGTCTGAAAGTTGAAACTCTGTTCGTTCATTGTGGTCTTCAGTTCATTTTTTGAAGCAATTTTTATGGGATTGGGAAAGGTAAATGTGAAAGGCACCAAAATTTGTCATGACAGACCTGCTGTTTGTGGTGCAGGAGTCCGGAAGAATGTATTGACTGGCTGTCCTAAGAGGGGGAAAAAATGGTTCATATTGCTTAGTATTGAAGATTTCTTGTGAACCTGTGTAGACTTTGCCCAGTATATGGAAGTCGCTGTTAGAGGGTATGCCAAGGAAAGTCTAGCTGTTTCATCCTTTAACAGAAAGGGAGAAGGGGGGGGGGGGGGGGGGGGGGGGGGGGGGGGGACAGGGAGAGAAAGTATGATGGAATTTTTTGGGGACTCAGAGTGGTGCCAGCTGTGTTTTCTTTTGTGCTTTGACTGACTGTTCACTTGTGACTGTCAACATTGTTTTTACCAAGAGGGCTTCTGTGAAAAGAGACTGGGCATTTGACTGCCACACCACAGGATCATGAAAAAAGTTACTTTGATAGATGTATACATGTGGCCATGGAGTGTGGAGCAGAAAAGGCATTGAGTTTATGCAAGAAACTAGTATTTGTTATTATTCAGTATCACATTATTATTAATGGTTTTTTAACATTGTGTAAATGTGATTGTGTAAATGTGATATAGATAAGTTGATGGATAGCTCAGAGATTGATACTATCATCAGTCAAGCTTTTAGTAATTTTAGCATGTGTTTCTGGCATTAATGTTGACCACTCAGTTGATCTTCTTTCCTCCACCCATCCCTGCTTTACGTAGTAGTAGTAAAGATCGGAATTCAAAGATTAAGTCCAGTACATTGTCTTCTGTTCAGGTTAATGTGGCACTTTTTTTCTTTAAGTGCTTTTAGAAGCTTTTCCATAACACATTGAAATAGTTTGCAACTGACAGTTTGAGAAAGACTTGCACTCACACAGACACAGACGCATGCACACACACACACGCACACGCACACACACACACACACACACACACACATGCAGGTTTGGCCCTTTGCGGTCAGCTGGGCTATATATAAGCAACATGAACTGAATCGAACACATACACTCTCTGTCAGTCATAATACACACACACACCACATGCACACGGCGTCATGGGTTGCAAAGGTTGTGGGATGTTCGTTAACAAGTGCCTGGTTACTAGGATGCCTTTGATAACATGTGCCTGGTCACTTTGTAAGGTCTGTGGACTGTTGTAATCTTACTCAGTGGCAGGAAAGCTCAGCATGAGTCGGTCAAGGACAAGTGCAGCAAAGGTAACAGCTTCGAAGGCATAGTCGACTAGCAGCTGCCACAGCAGTGATCAGGGCTGCAAAAGGACTCGTAGAGGTCATGAAAAGAAAAAAAAAAAAAAGGGAGGGGGGAACCATATGTTCTTCCAAGTTTCAGTTTCACAACAGTTGCAGATATTTTGCTCTACTTATGCTCATGTGCTCCGGCCTCTTAGATTTTGTTTCATCCCCTCGCTACTTCCCAGCGCCCACTTCTCTGTTGCTTTCTCCAATCCCATCCCTTTTATCTCTCTCTCTCTCTCTGTGTCTCTGTCTGTCTGTCTGACGCACGCACACACGCACGCACGCACACACCCACACACACGCACGCACGCACGCACGCACGCACACACACACACACACACACACACTGTCTGTCTGTCTGTCTGACGCACGCACACACACACACTGGCAGGTTGAGTATACACGCATGTATATATGTCAAAAGTTCAGGCAAAGTGCCCCTTTCATCACATGCGCAAGCGTGAAAGCTTGTGACATTTGGCCAATAGACCCAGTTTATCATCTCCTGTGTTGGGGCAACAAACCGGGCCTGGCTGCCTCCCTTCCTCTGCCGCCAGGCAGGCTTGCAACCCAACGTGTATGGTCTCTGTGAACCTGAACAGTGCTTGATACATGCAGCTGCACATACATGTACACATCAGGCGCAAGTATGTGTTTGCATATAATGTGCACCCTCTTACGTGTGTGTGTGCACACATACTTACACACACACATACACACACACACACACACACACACACATTCTCTCTCTCTCTCTCTCTCTCTCTCTCTCTCACACACACACACACACACACACACACACACACACACACACACACACAGCACAACACATACACACAGAATCACAGTTATGTGCACACATACACAGTGTTCTCTCATGTCATTCTATGTCTGTGAATCTCTCTCTGGCTCTACATCCCTCGCTCCCTCCATCCTTGTCACCATCTTACCCTTCATCTCTTTCTCTGTTTTTCAAACAGTTATAACATTTTACTGTGCGGACAGTTAGGTTTCATTCATATGTAATGTACATACATAATATAGTCACCATTTGGCCTGTGGAGTAACACAACAGTAAACCACGTTGTCATAGTTTTCACATGATGCTTTGCTGCCCATCCAACCCTCTCTCTCTCTCTCACTCTCTCTCTCTCTCTCTCTCTCTGTGTGTCTGTATATATGTGAATATATATGATACAATTATTAAGAAAAGCATATTTCATCAATCAATTATTCTCAAATGAAGATGATAGTCTCTCTCTCTCTCTCTCTCTCTCTCTCCTCTCTCTCTCTCTCTCTCTCTCTCTCTCTCTCTCTCATTTCCCCACCATCCTGCCATTTTTTTCTCCTCTTAGTCTTACCCTTTTTAATACCATGATACACACACAGTGTTGTTCAGCACTGTGTTATGTGAAAAGGAGAGTAGGGTAGGGTATGGAAGTGGTTGTGGGGAGAGGGGATAGGGAGGAGTTAGGAGGGGAGGGGAGTGGAAAGGAGGCAACCACAAGCAGGGAGACTTTGTTCCAAAAATGACTAATGACTGCCCAATTACACAGTGTTGCTGACAAACCATTACAGTGCTGATTGTGTGCTGGACATTATCAGGGAGGGAAGTCGCTGCCAGAGCTGTCAACATGAGCTGAAAAGGCTATAGGGAAAAGATTGCCTTCCTGTTCTACAACAGATTTGAAAGCATGCATCTCTGTGGACTTTCATGCGCACTAAACACACACATGCCTGCACCACACATGTAAATGCACTCTCTCTCTCTCTCTCTCTCTCTCTCTCTCTCTCTCTCTCTCTCTCTCGCTTGCTCACTCGCTCTCTTCCGCACATATTCACACACTCACAAAAGTTTTGTTTTTGTTTTTGATGTTCCATACATAATGGCAGACTCTTGAGGGTTCGTGTTGCACCTATTGCCCTCAAGAGGTGGGAATGGAGTTTTAAAAGATAAAACTAAAACTGAAGGCCCTCAGAGGTGGTGTAGTAAACAGAAATCGCCCGTCCCATCATAAAGCATTGCAAGCAAGCAAACCAGCTAACAAAATAACCTGGGAAAACACACACACACACACACACACACACCCCTTGAAGTTTGGAGGGAGAGAGTAGAAGCGGTATGGAAACAAGCGTTGTTGGGAGGGGTATTGGGTTCTCTGTTCCACACAACTTTGCCCTGTCATGAGAATGGATATAAGTACTTTGTTCAGGCAGTGAAGGAGCTGTTGGTGTCATCCTCTTCGTGCATGCTGTGGATATGGAATTCAATGAGTGTATTTATCTAACCCAGCTAGTAGCTATGAAGGAGTTTTAAAATGCATAAACGATTTGAAGGGTATGTGAATGCTTTCATTTACAAAAAAAATATTTGGAAAAAAAAAAGGGAAAGACAAACACTGAAACAGTACTCTGTGCCTCTGGCACCTATCTTACTCACATGTGTACAATATGCTCATAAATGCATGCATTGCATACGCTCGTTTATTCTGTTGGTTCCCCTTACCTGTTGCTTTTCTGCTCATGCATACAAATGCATGCATGGCGTATGTACTCACTTAGCCTGTTGGTTCCTGTACCTGTTGCTTTTCTACTGTTTGAAACATGCACATGAGGACTCTTAAACACATACACTCACATGCACGCGCACACACATACACACACACACACACACACACACACACATTCATGGAATTCATTGCATTTAGGCTCACTCTATTTGCCATGCAAACAAGATTAACTGGTTCCCTTGTGTAAAAGTCATCTGTGCTACAAAGAGCAGTTAAAATGTCACCGTTATAAAATTGTAAGTTATCAGAGTTGGTCTTGATTTTCTGTATTAAAAAAAAAAAAAAATTGTAGCTGTGTCTGTGAATGTAGGCTATATATCATGGTCTGCTGTGTTACAGGAGTTGAGCACATGTTTGGTAGAAAGAGATCTAACAGTGAAACTTCTGAAGTTTTTACTTGGTCACCAGTGAGCGTGTTCATTCAGTGAAGATCTCAAAGAGGAAAATTGAAAGAAAAAGAAAACGGACAAGAAGCTAGTAATTAGTATCTGTTTTTCTTTCACTCTTAGGGTATAGCGCGCATACAGAGTAGTGGTTGCCCCATGTGTACGCAGTCCATTCAGGCACTTAAACATTCGTGTGGACTTGGACACACACCACTCATGCTTGCACACACACCATGCGCACACACACACACACACATGCACACACGCGCACACACACACACACACACACACACGCATGCACGCACGCACGCACGCACGCACACACACACACACACACACACACACGTGGGTTCTTCCTCTTCCTTCTTATTCCATCCAGTGCTGATATATACACAATGTTGTTCACCCACTGTGGTGTTAAAAAAGGAAGGAAGGGTATGGGGGGGGGGGGGGGGGTAAGAAGGAAGGTGCATGCATGCACACACACACACATGCATGCACTCGTGCACACACAGGCACAGAAAGGCTGTACTGTTCAGCAGTTCAGCAACTTGCACTGCCTTGGCTTGTCAAAGTGGGAGATGTTAACTGTAGTCATAGTGATTGATGGCAGGTTGGCAGACAGCTTGGCCCTAAAAGCAGTCCTAGCTTGCACACATCCCAGGGGTTTAGAGAGGCTGAAGGATCATGGGTCATCTCACCATGAGTTTCATGCTGTACAGGCTGAACTCATGAAAAATGATTAGTGGTATCCCCATAGGGAGGCTTGCTTTGCCACCTGCCCGGTCAAGAAGAGGACAAAGTGAGATATGTAGTGACAATGCAGGATGTTGGGCATGGTGTTTGATCTGCATAGTCCAGTGAGGATGGTCAAACACTAAGGCTGTGGTTTTAGAAAAAAAAAAAAAAATTTTTTAAAGATGCATTGATAGTATGCGAGAATTGACTGTGTGTAGATTTTGTAAAAAATTCAAATGGGAGCATGGAGCTTGAACAGTATCGATGTTCAGCTTGAGATTGAGCATTGTTGAAATGAAAGACAGACTGAATAGAAAATGTAGGTGCCTGGAAAGAATGTGATTACATGCTGACTTCATAAGAGGAGGGAAGTTTTTACTCCTACCAACTGGGTGGTTGCCAAATGATGATGGGTGGGAGTGGGGGGGTTTATTGTTTTTAGAGTAAAAGGTGTGTGAGTGTGTGTTTCTTGTTTACCTTTCTTTTGAGCATTGTAGTCTACCCATTCACTTTCAGGCGAAAGTGCAGATGTGTAATCTGTTACTAGTGTTAGTGATAGAAATTGTGAATAATAAAGGAACATCATTCTCTCTCTCTCTCTCTCTCTCTCTCTCTCTCTCTCTGTGTGTGTGTGTGTGTGTGTGTGTGTGTGTGTGTGAATGACTTTCTTCACAGCAGTACAGGCACTGCATGTTTCATTTTATACACACAAACACACACACGCACGCGCACACACACACACACGCGCGCACACGCACACTCGCATATGTGTTTATGTGTGTGTTTTAGACACAGAGAAAATTATGGTGACTTAAAAACTCATTGTTTGTCTCAAACATAGTGTGACTAATGTTAAATGAGGTGTTCGGGTGACAACAGGTGATTAATAGTTCTACGCTGTTGGTCTTTCCTTGTAGCAGCATGACTCAGCAGCCAACACTATAGCAAACCCTTCCAGCCCTTTTTTTTAAATTGTAGGGCAACCGTATCAGAATGGAAGCATTTGGAAACAACGGTCAGCCCAAAATGAAATTTTTTCTGCCCGAGAGGAACCACCCGCCAGCTAAAAAAAAACACTTCAGTTTGTCAGGCTTAGAGAGAGAGGAAGAGAAGGGAAGAAAGAGGTGCTCCAGCTTTTCTGTGCATAGAAGAAGTAGCAGCAACAAAGAGTAGACCAGGGGTTCAGAGAGAGAGAGAGCAAGCATAGGAGCCAGTGGTGGCTTGGCTCCATTGATCCCAGCTGTGGAGCCCTAGCTGATCGATAGAACAAGGCTGCTGGGGGGGGGGGGGGGGGGGGGGGACCCTAGGAGAGAAAGAGGAATAGAGAGGAGGTGGTGCTGGCTGGCAGAGCTTTGCTGCAGCAGAGGGGAGATAAACACAGGGAAGGCCTGGGGAGGTGTGGCTGGCAGGTTGCTTGATGATACATAGGCAGTGAACCACATACAGACTGGCTATGCAGGAGACACAAACCAACCGCCTGGCCTGATGATGACTAAGATTCATGTGGTGGTGGAGGCTGCTACTGCTAACTGAACTGTGCAGTGAAATGGAAGGTTTTGATGCTTTGCTGGAGTTGGGTTGGAGAGGGGAGTTAGGGAGGGGGGGAGGGTTCTTTTTGATGACACTGTCACTGATGTCGGTGCAAAGGGAGAAAAATAGTTCAATGCTGTTCAAATAGATTTATTTCAGTCAAATTTTTAAATCATTGGGCGTGAAGTACAAGCCTTGAAGTTGGGCACTATTCATAGTGTAATTTGAAATGCATGCACTTTGTAGATACCAGGGACTAGTATGCTGATTACATTGACTTACTCAAGGAATTTCCCCCCACTCCCACCACCACCACAACCCCACCCCCAGCAACCCCCAAAATAGAAAGCTGGAAGCATCTGTTAGTTTGACCTGTGTTCCACTTTGGATGTTTAAGAATGTCTGTGACATCATTACACACACACAGGCTGGCAGGCATACAATGCATGCGCAAGTGCAAGCATACATGGCACTCACACATACCCACCCAAGCTGAGAACTCGCACAGCACATGAGCAAGTAGAATGTTACGACAGTGAAATCATAGCAAATGGTGTGGAATGTATGTAATTCACTGCTTGCAGTGGCTGGTATTTGACTGCGGATGCTGCTGTTGGGATGAGCTTCATATTCTGAAACAAAAATACTATGGAACGTAGACCCAGCAGTGTGCACACACAAACATCAACATGGACACACTTACACATGCACACACACACACACACACACACACACACACACATACATACATACATACATACATGCACGTATGCACATGCGCGCATACACCCACGCACACACACACACACTCCCACACATGTGCGTGCACATACTTACCCATGCACTGGCACATGTAGACACGCATGCATGCACACGTGCATGCACACAACACGCGCGCGCGCACACACACACACACACACTCTCACTCACTCGCTTGCACACACACTCACTCATGCAGACACACTCGTACAGACACACATGCAGTGAGACAGATTCACACAGAATCATATGCAGTCATATACATATGTACACAGTAACGCACATGCGCATACACATACGTAATATGCGTACATGCACAGAGTGATGCTGTCACACGCAGTTAACACAGCATGCAAACTCACACATACAGCACAAGTGGGATTGGCAGCTAAGGTGACACTTGACATGAGTCACGCCTTATGGCGTTTACATTCTCTGCTGTTCTGGGTACAAAGTCCAAGATAAAAGTCCAGCTGTACATTTCAGACAATGTGATTATCTGCACAGTGTGTGCTGCAGTAGGACAGATGAACGCCTGGGGCACAAGTCAGCTAAAATCACCAGCAGAGGAACTCCGCAATTAATGTGTTCTGACACCATCATTTGCATTTGTAATGCTGGATGAGTTACAGCTCGCAACATCTGTTAAATCTGCCTTTGTGTCTCATATTTTTTTGTTCTGTAGTTTGCTGCTGACTTGTTTCGGGCTTGCTCCATCTCTCTTTACCTTTGTCCAGCTGGCTCAGTCACACAGAGGGGCTTGGTAGGATCAGAGTGGGCTGAGTCACTATCTTGGTTTTCATCTGTTCAGTGACCCTTTCCCTTTCATCATATCAGTTTACCTGGTGTACTCCCATTTTCAGACCTTGGTATTCCTTGTCTGCCTGTCTGTCTTTATCAATCTGTCCATTTTTCTGTTTGTGTCTCTGTCTATCTGTGTGTCTGTCTTTCTCTCTGTCAGTCAGTCTGTATGCCTGCCTGTCTGGAATTTCTGTTGCCCATACTGAGAAATTTGTAGTGTAAGCCTATCATACTTTCTCTTGTCCAACACCCCTTGCCATCCTTTCCTTCACATTTGCGCAAGTGTGTGCAGACACTTTTGCATGAATGCATGCATCATGCATGCTCGCATACACGTACACACACATGCATACGTGCACGCAATAGCGCACACACACACACACACACACACACACACACACACACACACACACACACACACACACTGTAGTTGGCCCTTCCACAACTTCCCATCTATCTTTTCTCATTCTTAGCCATCTGTTTCCATTTAGTGTGTGTGTGTGTCTGTGTGTGTGTGTGTCTGTGTGTGTGTGTGTTGTGGCACACCTTAGGTTGTGATGATGAATGCAGATGAGTCTGCTGCTTTTAGTTTTAGTAATCCTGTGCCTCCACTGGCCTGAAGGACAGATGTCTCATTGTGAACTGAACATTGTTCCTTTACCGTAAATTACAATGTAAGCCTGCTTTACGTTATCCACAAATAAGAAAATAGATCAGCCCTTCTGTATTTTTACATGGAGGAGAGAGAAGTGATATAAAACAATGACATCAGGGCAGCATGGTGACATAAAAAGTAGACAGGAAGAGGAGAGTAACAAGCAGGCCAAGATCCCTTTACTGACTTTTATAGCAGAACATGGCAACTGGTCAATTCAGGTTAAGTATCCATTTACGATGATGTCTTTTTTGTTTTTTTTTTTGTTTTGTTTTTTCCCCATGAGAGTAAATTGGAGCCCTGAGCTTTTCTGGTGTTGCCCCTACTTAACCATGTGACCAAACAAATTGGCTGGACATGTTACCTTACTGCCCAACAAGAGAAGCTAATGCAGCCCAACAAACCAACATCACAGCAATTTCTTCTCTATGGGTCTATTTGTTTTTTGTTTTGTTTTTTTATGGAAGAGTTGGTGTGGCAAAAAATATTGTATAGCAGAGCAGGCCAGTTCACCTTTATAGTTACACATAAATACT
The DNA here is from genome assembly GCA_016801955.1 of Conus betulinus. Taxonomy (NCBI): domain Eukaryota; kingdom Metazoa; phylum Mollusca; class Gastropoda; order Neogastropoda; family Conidae; genus Conus; species Conus betulinus. The sequence continues at coordinate 101,905 of JADBJO010000114.1, forward strand.
ATTTTGGTTTGGGTTCGGGGTTGGTGATCTGACACCTGAGGGAGAGGGAGGAAGGGGGGCGGGAATATATAACTGTGTTTTTGCCTGTAGGTGTTTTTAACTACTGAAAGGAGCTTTGTTGGTTTTTAATCACAGACTGTGGCATATCTTGCTGTTGCACTGGGTGTTGAAAGCACAATTGCAAGTTGGTGTGTATGCACATTGTGCATTGCACAAGGAGTGCAGAATTAGCTATCTGTGTTTGTGTGTGATCTGTGTCTGTGTGTGGAGAACTAGCTGTCTGTGTGTGTGTGTGATCTATGTCTGTATGTGGCTTTGTGATCAGTGACCAGTATGAGAGTGAGCCTGCTCATAGCGACAGAATGTAGGCAAGGCAGATTTCTTTTTGATTCATGTACTGTTTGGCCTGACTTGCATGGGCAGGCATTGGCATTTCATGAATGCAGCTTTCTGTTGCAAGGGAAATGGTGGAGCAGGTTATGGCAATTTTGATTTGTCTTATTTGTGAGCATGAGTTGCATACTTGCAGTAGACCTGTTTGTATAAAGTCTTGGTGACTGTGTGTGCAGAGTGAATCCGATTGAAAAAATGAAAGAGTGCAGATGGTGGAGTCATTGGATGGTGTTTTTTTTTGGTTTTTTTTTTTTTTTTTTTTTTTTTTTTTTTTAACCAGTTATAGAAACCTCAGTAATACTGTTGCAGTTTTGAAACAATTTCTTTGTGTGTGTTGGAGAGGGGGGGGGGGGGGGGGGGGGGGGGGGGTGTTGAGAGATTATCAGTTGCGTAGCACATGGTGGTGTTGTCACTCAAATCTATCCAAGTCATAAAGGTTTTTAACTTGCATTTTATGATTGGAACACGAACATTAATTTTTAAAGAAGCGTATTTAACACAGAAACAGAATGACAATTCTGCAGCTGTTGACTCTGGCATGCTTGACATGATCTTTTTTTTTGTGTGTGTGTTTGGATGTGTGTGTACATTTATACATGCATCTATCTATATGCTTACATGCACTTTTGAAATGGGGGGTTGGAAGGGGAGTGGAGGATGGAAGTGTTTCTGCATGGCATTGTTTTTATACTTATTGGTGCACGCTTTTTAGCTTCATTTTTTTTTTTCTTTTAAATAAAACATTTCATGATCTTAACCCACTCCTTGAATGAACAGTTTCATGTTTTGCGGCCAGGCCAACACAAATGTTAAACTGTGAAAATGTGATACTTTGATGATGTTCCTTGTTTAATTCTTGGTTTCCATTTTCTGTTCCATGACCAGGCATATTTGAGTGATAAAGCTAAATGTGGTACTTGTGAAAGGGGCGTTATACATGTTTTTAACTATTTAAGTGTGAGGGAAGTTTAGCACCACTTTATACAGAGCATAAAGGTACTGTGATGGGGGGTAAAAGCCAACTCACAGGTTTCAGTTAGTATCCTTTTGCTTTTATCTGTTGAAATATCAAAAGCCAGGTCAGGACTTGCCAGTGGAGAGCCATCCCATCTTAGAATCTTCCAAAAAGTTCTCCTGGAAGAGTAGGTGTCAAAAATTGAGTTTGTGAACATGCTGAAGCCCAGCTATTTTTAAAGAGGCATTATTTTTTAAACTGAAATATTTCAAAACTGATTGTTGTACCATGTGCACATTACTTATGATAGGGGGGTACTGTTTTTGAAACAGCTGACAAAGATAGTTTGTTAGTATATAATTTGCTGCATACCATGTCTGGCGTTTCTGATGTATGTGAATGCATACCATCAGACTATCTTATTTTGATATGTGCTTGTGCAGTTTCTTTGTTATCCACGGTTTGCTGTTTATTTATGACCCTTCATCCCATGAACAAGTGTGAAAGGAATCAGAGTGAAAATGCTAGGCAGTGATTGTTTTATATACCAACAAACCACAGTTGAATACCTTTTGCTCAGAACTGGAAGAGCTGCCATGTTTTCTTCAGTTGGGGTAAATAGCATTTTGTGGACTTGTCAGTCCATTTTTTTGTGCGCTGTTTCATTGACAGATGTGTTTCCAGGTGAACTGTCCTGGACTGTACAGGGCATTAGTCCCAGAGTGCTGACTGAAGCGTGTATTGCGTGGTGTTGCAGTGCTGGACCTGATCTACTGGCGGGATGTGCGGAAGACAGGGGTGGTGTTTGGCTCCATGATGCTGGTGCTGCTGTCCCTGGCCTTCTTCTCCCTGATGAGTGTGCTGGCCTACCTGTCCCTGGCCGTCCTCACTGTCACCCTCTCCTTCCGGGTCTACAAGAACATCATGGCTGCTGTGCAGAAGACCAATGATGGACACCCCTTCAAGTCAGTAGTTGCTCTCTCGGGAAGGTTTTTTTTTTTTAGTCAGTTAAGCCTTTTATTACCAAGGACTCTTTTTGCCTGCTGTTGTTTGTTCTCAGCCCAACAAATCGTTATTTAATCTCGAGAAAACGGGGGGGAGGGAACCATTCCTGCAGTGAACTCATTATCAATTGCCCTTGAGGGGAACTTCTTCTGTAGACAAAATTCCATGAAAGTGGCTTTTGGTATTCAGTGACAGTTATTTCCTGAAAATCAGGGGTCAGACTTGGTACAAAAGTAGGGGGTCACAATTAATAACTGCTTGAAAATGTAGTGAAAACACACACACTCACACACACACACACACACACACACACATGCACACGCGCGCACACACACACACACACACACACACACACACACACACACACACACACACACACACACACACAAGCGTGCTCTCATTGGCTCACACACATAAGTGTACAGAGAAAGAGGTAGAAATACATCAGAAAAGAGGTGTTTATAATAGAGATAGAAATACATTAGGAAAGAGGTGTTTATAATAAATTAAATGAAATATTCTAGACAGTGCTAAAAATTATCTATTCATATTCATGTTCCTGTGTTTTTAAAGTGTTGTCAACTAACATGCATAAATGTGAGCACCTACACTATTAGGATTTTAACAGTGAAACTTGATTTGTGGGATATCCTCTTCAATTATCACAGAATTTCCACTGTGCAAGTCATTTCATTCAATGTTGAAATATTTTATCGTAAGACCAAATTCCAGTCGCCATGTAATGATCGTCGGAAGCCTGGTGGAACCTACGACAAAACTGTAGACTGGCCATTCTTGCTGTGTGAGCAACACATTTGTACATCCAGAACAGTGCCACTTTGATTATCCGAAATGGTCATGTTGCATAGATCGTTCGACTTTTGTTCCATTCGCTGGATTATCACCCACGAGCCACGGCTGAACTGTTGGATTTTGATTCTGAAAAGCCAAAATTCCTACAGTTCTCTCCATGCTTTTCCCACTTAGCTGAATCGTGTGATTAGTGGTCTTATCATAGACTGGAGAGGCCTAGTCTATTTTGATGACTCTTGTTGGTTTTCAGTAGAGAAGAGTTCTCAAGCAGAATTTTAATCGGAATGAGGAAATATATGTTTTTAACTTCGATTGTGGCGGATAAGATAAAAGCCCTTTTGTCTGGTGCATTGCTCAGAGTTGTAATGCATACAGTAGAAAACCAGTGCATCATGGTAAATTTTGGTGCATTTTTGTGATGCACTGGCCTGAATTCCAGTGCGTCAGATGGGAAATTTATGCATCAGAGACGCACAATTGTGCGTAAGAATTAGAATTATCACTGGTATTGATGAAACTTCTTTGGTTTGGGGGGGGGGCAGGGGAAAGGAGGTGGAATTCTTAGTGTTGCTTTTTTTTTTTTTTTTTTTTTTTTTCCCCATCCAACCGAGGTTTTTCTATTTCTGAACGGAAATAGCTGTATGTGTGTTTGAGCAGGTTTGCATATAGTTACAGTAGGTTATTCTGTTTGTCAAAATGTTGCCAACTGCTTTGCAAATTTAGCAGTCATGTTCATGTTGACATTTTATGTATGCAAGAAAAAAATTGAACTGACGAAGCAGCAGGAAGGAAGAAGAATCCCTTCAAAGAGGGTATCAGATTAACAGCTTCACTTGGTGAAGTGAGGAAGTGTCCATGTATCACGACTCCAGTTATTAGTAAGGTCTACCCCTCAGCGAAATTTACCACGATTTTTTTTTTCTGTCTTGAAATAATGGCACCTTTGTCATTCGTTTTAGATTGCTTGATGCCAAGAATGCCACATTTTCTCGTTCATCTTTGATTTCATATTTGAACTGGCTTGTCATGTTTGCAGACTGGTGTTCAGTTCTCAGCTAATCAACCCGATCTTCCATACATCAGAGCATCGTGTGTTATTGAAGACAGCTAGCTACATGTGGCCAAGGAGACTGACTCTCGTTCTTACTCTGTCCTATGTGCCATGAGCACGTGGGGTTTTCCTTCCATGCAATGTTTAGAGTTGGCACATGTGATGATGCAGTGACAAGTAACGAGGTATGCACCTCTGAATAAAATTCTCCAGGTGTCAGAGAGGCAGCATTCTGCAGTGTTGTGCATTAGGCAGTGAAGTAGTGCATCAGTAACTTAAGTCTTGCATACTGATCGTCACCTGTTGGAGAGCACGAATTTCCCCTGGAGTATGCCAGTGAACCAGCAGTAAAGAACGTGTCAGGAAAACATATTACATTTAATGCATGCATGATTGCAGAATCTCCCATGTTGGAAAGTTCAACACTGCATACCATCCCCTCAGAGTGCACAAACTTTTTTCTGTTTTTCTCATTTTTATGTGTATATGCTGTTAAAAACACTCATTCATGGAAAAATCCTCCCCTATGATATATATATATTATATCATATATTTTTTTGTAAACAGCTTTGACGCAACACTGAGTTGAAAACTGAAAATGATTTCACATCCTTCTCCTTTTTTTTCTGCTCGAGTGTTCCTTACAGCGTTGATTTGTGGTGTATAGACTGGGTGAACTGTGGGTGTTGATGCATTGCAGGCAGTACCTGGACCTGGACATCACCTTGAAGGAAGAGAGGGTGTCTCGTGTCACCCAGACTGTGCTGCAGCATGTGAACCGCAGTCTGATGGAGCTCAGGCGCCTCTTCCTCATCGAGGATCTTGTTGACTCTATCAAGGTATGAACATGACCAAGTCATGTCTCCAGTAGGTTTCTGTTGGTGGTTTTATTTTATTTTATTTTTTTTGTTGTTGTTTGTTTTTAACCTTTTTTCTTTTTGTGTTTTATGTCCCAGTTGTCTTTCTTACAAAATTCAAATTGTGAGCTGGCACTCCATTTCTGTATTATTGTCACTGTCTGAAGACTTTCACTTCTTGGTGCATGGAGAGCCATTTTAGTGCTATGCAAGCTGTGGCTAAACACCTGAAATGAACTTTCCATGCAAGGGTGACAGTGCAGGCAAGGACATGCTAAAATTCAAAGTGTCAGGAACAGATTGAAGTGCTCATGGTGATAGGTAGATGAAGTTGACTGATCTGATTTGGATTGAAAATGATGGTATTGAAAACAGCTAAGCTGGTAATCTTCCTGAATGTAAAGGTTATGTGTGATGCAGAGAGTTCTCATTTCTTTGAAAAAATAATTGAACTTAGTGGAAGAAATTAGTACATTTAGAAAGAAAATAAACATCCAAGTTCTGTCTCTTCCCATATCAGCACCTGAATTTTCTTTCCATTTTCATCAGTACTGTGCACCTCAGTGAATTGGTCTGAAGAGTGAATAATTGTCATCATTCCTGGCCTGTTTATTCTGGTTAAAACGTTAGATCTAGTTGCAGAGTGAGACGTCTGCAGGCGGAAATCTAAACAATCTTAACTAAATGTTAGCGAACTGCCAAGAGACACGTGGACAAACGAGTCATAAGACAAAACACGACGCGTTTTGACCTCTTAGGTCTTCTTCAGGCAAGACACAACGAATAGGACAGTGAAAATGAACATTGTCCTGTATTGTTAGTGTCTTGCCTGAAGAAGACTTGTGTCTTGCCTGAAGAAGACCTAGGAGGGGGGAAATGCATCATATTTTTTCTTGTGACTCGTTTGTCCACGTTTCTCTTGGCGGTTCGCTAACATTTATTAAGATTTGTTAAAACGTTAGGTTTGGATCATTTCTTTTACTTGTGCAGCAGAAAACAGTATTTGTGATCTTAAAGTTTGGGGACATCATCAGCTTCAGGGTGGTGTCTGTGAACAACTGATGAGGGAATATCTTTCGTTTCTGAATATCCTCTAATATTAATGAAAGATTGATTCATTTATAAATAACATTAAATTCTTACTTGCCAGTACTTAGAAGGCGTTCTGTCAGTATCCTGCCACTTAAAAGATTTTGTTCCCTTGGGGAAAAAAATGTTGAGATACCCCATTGTTAACAAATATGGTCATAGTGAAATTTGGCAACAACAGCTGTATATATTGCCCAGTCACTTTGATGTTCAGTGGTGCCTTTTCTGATCCACGATACACAGGACACCGCCTACTTACTCATAAAGATGACAGTTACTGCTAAGTCGCTGACCCAGCTTGAGTAAGCATCCCCATCCAGAGGCCACCTCCACATCTATCCAGCGACTGTCTTCCTGACATGTGGATAGTGATAACTTCGACACCAAGTCACCATAAACATAGACATGGAGAGAATGATTGAAAACAGTTTACAAAAAGAGCAGGACATGAAGGGCCACAGAATTTTAGACTTGGTTATGCTGATTGAAGAGGATGAAGATAAATGCAATGGACTTGTGTTCTGGTCTGAGACAGCCATACAGAGTCATACTCTACGCTTCTGTTTATAATGTATTGTAGTGTTTGTCATGGAGTTTTAAGAGGATGAAGCCCAACTCTGTGCGTTCAGTCCCTCCATTTGAGCCCATAGCAAACTGAGCTTTGAGTAGGAGCTAGTCAGGGCTGAAAATTTCCCAAAATGGTTGGTTTTGGGGAATTGAACCCACTACCTCCCAGCACATCATGGACCCCAGATTCTAAACAGTCATGATTTCTTTTTTTGCCACAGAGTGTACAGTTGATGATGGAAAAAAAAAAAAAGAAGAAAAATTAGAACTGAAATTCTCTTTCCAGTCAGTCATATTGTATTGTTCATTGTTTTCTTCTAAATTTCATAGGTCTGTAATTTCATCAGAAACTTTGAAAGTTGACGGAAATGAAATGATATATGTTTCAACTTGATCAAGGCAGTGTTGTCAACATGTATTTCCAAAGTTTTTCACAAAAATGATTCACTTTTGTTTGTAAATCTCAGTGAAACAAGTTTACATGACGTCTCATGACTTATATTTTCAAATACTTTGCCGTTTGTCGTAAATTCATTCTGATATTGCTGAAATTACACTTCTTTACATAACGGCAGCATCTCCATCAGTATTAACAGACTGATCAAATAGGAAGGACAGGTAGGAGGACAAACAAGCGGACACACTGACAATTAACCAGACAAACATTAAGACAGAATGGGTTGGTTCACAGCAAATGAAGATACGCTATTTTCACAGAGCACATTGCCTCAGTGATAGCAACCTTGAAAGAAAAAAAAAACGTACACCTTGAGCTAGTTACTTAAACACTAGTGGGAACAAATTTCTGCTCCGGTTACGACCTCAAATGAAGATGTATGCTATTAACGTTGAATGCTTTGGAAGGGGTAAAATGGTCTGAAATCTTAAAGTGTTATGGAGTGGTGTACCCATTTCAGCCATTTTTAGCGCTTTTTTTTTCCCGGAGAGAACGACAGATGTAGCAATCACACAATGAGGATAAGTGGTAACGGTTAATTGAAAATGCATAATAAAAGAATTCGAGAGAAAGATGTAAATAATGTGAAACTTTTCAGCAATGTGGAAGTCGATCAGCAATAACACTACATAAAACTTTAATGGCTGACCACCACCAACACAGCGACCATAGGCACCAGTCAGCTATAGATAGAGACGTTAGAGTGAACAAACTTTTATCAAACTTCATTGTTAGAGACCAAGAAGCTTTTTCATTATTTGCCCATAGTGACTTGGAAGAGGAATCAAGTCAAACTGTTGAATCCCCCCCCCCCCCCCACCCCCTCCCCCCTCAGTTCTGACAACAATGTATGGAGGTATTTAACAAACAAAAAAAAAAAAGAAAACGACAAAAAACAAAAATGATAAAGGAAAGTTTGAAAATGACAAATACTAGTTTTCACAATTCTAGTTTATTGTCTGTACATTTTCAAAGAAAAAGTAAAAAAGCAGAATGAAGAACATGGGTTGAGTAGCTTTTGAGCTATAGGTTTTTGAAGTTGGTGCCTGGCAAAGTCTGGGAAGTTTCGTTGGCAGGCAGTTTCCAGCAGTGCACAGCAGCTGCACTGACCGTTCAGTGCAGTTCACTACCTTCAGAGAATCAGTGCTGAAAGTGAACAACAAATTTATTGCAGTTAACAAAATTTGTTATTCATAACAATGAGGGATATTTTGTTGTTATTCATAACAATGAGGGATATTTTGTTTTAGGAACCCCCCAAATGTGTATTTGTGGTTACAGTCACATGGCCAAAAAAAAAAAGGCTTGATAATTCAGCTGTGATTTGTTCTTTTAATCTTTTTAGAGACCTACACATGTGATAGCTGACGTCTGTCATGACTCGTGTTCATTTTTATGTCTTGATCTTAAGTCAGACTTCAACTCCTGCAGATGAAAGACCAAAAGTTTGTGGAATTCTAGGGGTGTTTTGAAACTTGAATTCCAGATGGTTCAAAAAATTGAGGCAGATCTGGGCATTGGGTGGTTTGTTGCTCACTTTCCAGTCCAAAGCAGGCCCAGGACCATTTGTTTGTACAGTGTTTGTCGATCTCTTTCATATAGCATATGTGCTAAAACATAGTGTGACATCTATTGGGATGGCAAAATGGTGACTGTCCTTTCTTGAGATGACGTTTACTTGTCTGGTGACATCAGTATGTGCTTATATAGGACCAACAACACAACTAGCCCTCTGCAGAATCTGTTTTTGCTCTACTGCCATTTTTTGTTAATGTTTTGTGGTTTTCATTTTTTTTTTTTTTCTGTTTTTTTAATTTTTTTTTTTTTTTTTTTTTTTTTTACATTTTTGTGAAGTTGTAGCCCTGCAGCCACATTCATTTTCTCTGTACATATTGTGAGTGAGCGACTAGTTTCTTGATGTCAAAAGGATGTAGGGAAGGAAATTGAGCTATTGGAGATTGCAAAAGAAAAGGGAAGGACATTGAACTTCTGGAGATATTATGAAAATTACTTTCCCTTTCACTAGTTTAAGAATTCAGTGGCTTTGTACTGTCAGTCGGACATCAAGTCATTTTCTGCTGTGCCTTGCATTTGTTTTATGAAAAATAAACGTCGGGATGGGCAGAAAGAAAAAAAAACAATGTTTGGTTCTCAAAACTACAAGTATTGGTATTTTTTTTTCTTCTTTTTTTTTCTAAGTTTTAAGTTTTGTTTCTGAGCACTGGCAAAATGTTGGTCTTATTTGATGAGCGTTAGTGCAATTTGCATATAAGTCCGTATGTGTGCTCATGGTCATGTCAATCTTTTTATTGATAGGTAACTGAGCTGGTTGATCATTTGTGGTTATGTGTTATGCCATTATCCCAGAAAAGTCTTCAGGTGGAGAGTTTGCATCCGGCATGAACCATGACACTTCTTGCTCTGTTAAAAGGTTTCAGCATGGCCAGGAATCTTTTCCCTCTCAGCCCCCTGCTCCATATACTCAGGACCTTTTTTTAAAAAGAAAAAAAATTGTTAGCATGTTATGACATGTTTTGACTGTTGTTTCAGTTTGGTCTTCTGCTGTGGGTGCTGACGTACATTGGCTCCTGGTTCAATGGCATGACCCTCATCATCTTGTGTAAGTCTTCCTTGCAAAGAGAAGAATTGACATTGAACTAAAAGTACTTTGATATTATGGTTATATTTCGATGATTTACTTTGAATTATTTTATGTTGTCGTGGAATGCAGGATGTGTGAAGCACTTTAGAGCTGCCCTTATGTTTTGATGTTATCTGGTGTTGATCCTTTCTCCAGATCAAAATTATATGGCATATTGGAAAAGCTGCCATATGCTGCACTTGGTGTTTGTACGTTTATGTACAGCACACACACAGAGAATTTGTCAGTCAACCGCACAGCTATTTGTCTCCCATACTTTTCACCATGCTCCCATTGTAATGGTTTGTAAAAAAACATAAAAAATTAATCACTGTGTGCCAGGTAATACAGTTAAGAACAAGAGAGGCAATCTGTGTATGCTAATTAACTCAGTTGAGAAGAGAGAATAAGTGGGGTAGGGTCAAACTTTTTTTAGTTATGTAGTATTGATGTAAACAGAACAGGCTAGTGCTACACTTTTGAGATAGCATGCCATGATTTTGGTGATAATGTTGCGCTGCTACAGTTTGTAATGATATGCTTTGCCAAAAAAGAAAAACAACAACATTAATTTAAAAAAAAAAAAAAAAGAATGGGTTCAGTGGCAGCTTAAACGGAATTGAGTCAACATAGATCTTTAGACTGGTCTGAATGCAGTTGATACCTTGTCATTTTTTCATGCCTGGCTTGTTGTAAAAGTCCTGAAAAATGTGAAGTTGTTTTGGGGCCATACATAAACTCTTTTGTATTTTTTTTCAATTTGCTGTCTTCTAAACACCTGTTGTATATACCAAAATACCAAGGAGTGTGTGTCTGTCTTATGTTTCAGTGGTGATTGCTGTCTTTAGCTTGCCCAAGGTGTACGAGACCTACAAGGTACAGATTGATAACTATGTCAGCATGGCCACTACCCAGCTGAACACCATCCTGGCTCAGTAAGTCTGATCACTTCTTTGTGTTCTCACAGGTGAATTCTTTCATCCAAGGTCAGTAACCCATTTACATTGGAGGCAACTTTTTGAACATGGTTACCCATTTTAAAAAAATATTTTAAAGGAGGGGAAGGAAATAATGAAATGAAAATAATTTTTAAAATTCCTACGAATATATATGTTGCTATATCGTAAGTTTGAAGAATGTCACATGAGCCATTTACTCGGGGAAAAAAAAATCTTCTTCTTCAGAACTTTCTTCCGAATCGTTGTTCATCATACCTCAAACCTCATCCCAGTCAAAATCTAGGTCACTCTAAGCTTCATTACCCAGCACTTTCACTAAGTCTTGTGCCGTAATTCCTACAAAATGCAGTATCTCCATCACTAAATCTCATTATAGAACGGCAGAAATCAGGTTAGCCATGGTGAAAAACAGCATTTCGACCTCAAAACTTAAAAAATTCCTAAACGGAGAACCACGGCATGCATCGACTCGCGTTTTTTTTTGCAAACGGAAGTAAATGGCTACAGGAAGAAGGAAGTCACGTTCTCGCAAGACTGACTTTTCTACGAGAAACATGGCGGTGCCCATTGTTGCCACGTGTTTTACTGGGCACTGGCAGGCGCTCAGCCTTTTGGCTGTGTGATTTTCGGGTCGGGCGCTAGCGGGTGCGCGCTTGTCAAGAGAGGTAATGAATGGATATGTGTTGTGTGTGATGGGACTGGGAGGAAAAGATTTTTCTATGATATCGGTACCAGCAGCCGAATTTGCTTTTAAGAGAACCATAGAACTAACCTGAAATAAAGTACAAGTAAAAACAAATACACCACATCATAAAATTATGTTTTTATTTGTACTTGATCAAAAGTTACGGTGCAGTGAAAAAATCATACAATTAACTCCTTAATTGCCACAGTTTGACTTGTGTGTGTGTGTGTATGTGTTGCTGTGTGCCAGGGCCAAAATTTGCTTTTTTGCGATATGTTCAGTAACTTTTTCATTCTCATTTATGTATTTAGATATATCTTGGATTTCATGCATGTTTTTTTTCCTCATACTCTTGGCAATGATGTGATGTCATCACAGTTCTATTCTGTTAATAATTAGTGTGGTAATTACTGATATAATTAATCTTTTTTTCCCCCCAAGAAAATGACAACTTCCAAGCATACATTTATGCACTTCTGCACAGAAAAGCACAAAAACCTGAGAGAAATCTGGTGTTACTGTTTTCTGAACATACAAACATCTGACATCATATGACTACCAGTAGGTCTTGTTCTGTGTGATGATTTACACATCACTGGGAGTACGAAAGTGTAGGTACCAAGGGACAGAATTTTGCTTTTCACGGTAGGTTCTTTTATCTGTTAACAGCTTGGTCATTTCTTGAGAAATCTCTTAGATTTTCGGCATAATTTTTTTTTTTTTTTTTACCTAAACAGCTCGGTCATTTACTGAGATATCTCTTGGATTTTCCGCATAATTTGTCCCAATATCCTGGGCTAAGATGTTGTCAAGTAATGATCTGATTTTGTTGGTAAATAGTATGGTTAAAAACTTATTCTAATTAACATATTCCCATCTAAAATGACAGTTTTTGAGCAAAAACATACACATCGTAGCACATAAAATCGCACACACAAAAAAAACATTGAGAAAACTGGTGTTAGTAGTGAATGAAAACCAATACAATACCTGGTATCAGATACCACCAGTAAGTGTTGCTCTGTGTGATAATTCATACATAATTGGAAGTACCCAAGTGCAGGTACAAAGGGACATTATTTTGCTTCTCACTGAAGGTTCACTTGTCTGTTCACTGCTAAGTCATTTACGGAGATAATTCTAAGATGCTCAGCATGTTTTCTCTCTATGTCCTTGGCTATGATGAAATACCATTTTGATATGATATTGTAGGTAAGTAGTATGATGAAAATTGATATAATTAACATTTTCCCCCTACAAATTGACACTTTTTGAGCATAACATATATCTGTTGCAGCACATGAAATCCCAAAAAGACACTGGGAAAACTGGTGTTACTATTGAATGAACACAAATGCAAACATCTGTCATCGTATGACTGCCAACAAGTGTTGTTCTGTGTGATAATTAAGACATCACTAAGGGTACCCAAGTGCAGGTACAAAGGGACAGAAGTTTGCTTTTCATGGTAGGTTCACTTACTTGTTAACGCCCAGACATTTACTGAGACATCTCATAGATTTTCTGCATGCTTTTATCTTATGCTTTTGGTGATGAGGTAGTGTCATAAAAGTTTGATTTTGTGGGGTTTGTTTTGTTTGTAAAGTAACAAATGAACAATTCAGCATAAAAACGACGATTTTTAAATAAACATACACAATAAGCACGTAAGACCATAAAGCAAAAAGAAAAGAGAGGGAAAAAAAAACGGTGTTAGTGATCATCTGGAAACAAAAATCTGGTACTCAACAATACTGGTAAGTAATCATATGTGTCGTAATCCATAAATCGTAAGAGGTACGACAGTTGAGATGCGAAGGGACAAAAGACAAGAGTGGCCCACAAGAGTTGATCCTGTTTGGTAACAGAGGGACGGGAAATGAATGAGGTCACTTCATAATCCAGTCAGTTTTCTTCCACTGTTGGCACAGAGTCTGGTCACACCCTTGAGTTAACAACAAACACCTACACTTAGAAGATAAAACCCCAAGTCTCAGAAGATAAAACCCTTCACCACAAACGATAAACAGTGCAAAAGTCCACACTGCAGCTGAGAAAAATACACTATATAAAAACACAGCTGGACGTAACACAATCTGATAAGAACAGGCACAGTTTCTCCATCTTTGAAGACATTTAGAAGAAACGATTACAAAGTGATCTTTACACAGTTCATCGAGATCTCTTTAAAATTACAAACATGAAGAGTATTTTAACACAAAACACACATGCACATGCATGCACACACACACACACACATGCACACACACACACACACACACACACACACACACACACACACACACACACACATTCCCGCCCCTCCGCCTCCTGGTCCTATGCAATCCTTTGCACCAACCCTACCAGTTTCCTCACCTCCTCACCCAAACTTGACACTTAACTCTCATCCCAGTTGGGGGATCTTGACATACCGCTCACAGTCCTCATTCAGGCATTGTAGCATCTAGATTCAAAAGAGATCATTTGCTGGGCTGGAATGTAAAAGTTGTGTCATGTCTTGTGTAGCAAGTCGGACACACACAAAAATGCTGTTTGTTCAAGTATGAATTTTGGTCTGGATACCACTCTGCTTTACAGACTAACAGAATTGAAGTTAAACTGGGAACATTTGCGATGATTAAAGATGAATAATGGAAGTTTATATAATACATGTTACTATTAAGTAAACTGAAGTTTATGGGCAGGAAAATTGAAATGGTGTCGTCTTTAAATTGGTCTGTCAGTGATGGCATCTCTTGCATCGTTGCCATTTTTCATTTACTCTAATTTTGAACCAAACGGTGATCAGTTTAATAAAGTTCAGTCTTTTGTTGCCATCTTAATGATAATCATTGGTATTTGTTCCAGTAGTTGCACAAATCATTCTGTCAGTCGATCTCAGTTCAGATCCTTGGCCGCTATTCAAGGCTTGACCAAGATATTTTTGATCAGAATAACAGCAGATCTGTATGAAATACCCACCAGAAATGTCTAGTGGAACACCGTAATCATTTCCTTCCCAGTGTGTTTTCTGTCTTCTAATTTTTCATTTGAATGGATGCAGATTTGTCACTACTTGGCTGACTGAAATTTTCATTTTGACCATGTCATCTTCATCAATGGTCATCTCAAAACCTATTTGCAATTAATTTATGTTTGCACGCAAGGAACTTTTGTGTAACTTCAGCATTTGTTGAATTTCAAATCAATCTGCAGTTTCTGCCGATGATTCCATGACAAGGACAGCTAAAGTGTGTGACACATATATAAGTTGTGCTCCTCTTTTGAATAGTTGTGCCAGTGAGGTACTTACCTATGCATATCCCAGTTGTTGAGCTTCCAGCATGCCTGTGTATATGCCATTGGTCACATTTGGATTAAATGAATTTTTAGTTGTGTGTTGTTGTTGTTTTTTCTCTCAGCCTTAAGGATTTCAATAGACTGGTTATCATGACATAAATTTGAAGTATATTTTTTAGTACCTTGTTATGTGTTTGTTGTCTGCGGAGCATGACTTCTGTCCCAGAACTGCGCTGTCTGGATGGGTGAGGCTGTGTATGATAAGATGCAAAAACTAAAAATGAGAACTGGGCTTGATGTGTTGACAGAGTGCAGAGCAAGGTGCCCTTCTTGAAAAAGAAAGCCAAGGCCCAGTAAGCAGCTGGCAGCCAGGCCCCGCCATCCTCTCAGATCACCACAGGCTCACACCACCACTCTGCTTTTTGGCCTGCCCTGCCCTGCCCTGCCCTGCTCCAGATACACCCGTCTCCAGCTCCCCCCTCTGTTTCTTAGAAAGTCTGCACACTCGGCATCACTGTTGTTGGCGTAGCCTGAAGCACATAGGGGGCTTCTGCTCTTGCCTCTGGATCCCAGCTACAGTCCGGTACATGTAGTGTATGTAGACTTGATTAAAAAAAAAAAAAAAATGTGGATTTTTTTTTCTTCTTCGCTCTCGTTCTTTTCAACATTTGCTCACTTGGTTATGGAGTAAATATGTTGTTGCACATACTGTTTTGTGTGCCCTGTGCTGCAGGTTTGCACATGCAGTGGGAGACTGGAGACTTGCAGGAGTGACACCTGCATGAAAGGTTTTGCAGATACGGCAAAGCATGAAAAGTGGCATTTCTTTGGACATTTCTTTCTTTATTTTTTTATACAGTGGAGAGACTTGTGAAAATTTCTTTTTCTTTTTAGGATGTTGGCTGGGTTATATATTTGTGTATGTTGGTTGGTTGGGTTTTTCTTTGTTTTCATATTTTTTAAATGAAACTATGACATTTTATGTCTTTCATTTTGTGTGTGTTTGGATTCTAAGAATGTTCTGATGTAAAATTACTCGTCTGTGGTATTGTTGTGTCATTATTTTCAGCATTGGTTCATAAACTGTTCATGTGTATTGCTTGCCTTTTGACTGTGCAACTGATTTTTTTTTTCACCTGATGTGTTGTTTCTTCTTCATTCTGAAATTCAAAATGAATTCCAATTTTTCCTCTTTAGTTGGATGTTTTTCCTTTTTATTGTTTTCAAAAAAAACAAAAACAAAAACAAAACGAGAATAGTGAAAGTTCCTCTAAGGAAAGCTAAAAGGTCACAAAATGCTGTTGTTGCTTTTTTAAAAAAACATTTTTAAAGGGTAGATTAGCATTGAATGTAACGCTGAAGTTTTTGCAGAGTTGGTGCAGTGCATGTGAAAGTCAGTTTTGTTATTTCACCCTGACTAAGCAGTATGTAGATGTTATTTTTTTTCATGTAAGGAAAATGATTACTCCAGGGCTTTTTCTCATGTATCATGTGAAAGAGTTTTTATGAAAACTGTTTACATTTATCATCGTTTTGGTTGATTACTGTGGAGCTGTACGTTTAAACAGTGTGCATTTTCTCTGACACAATGGAGTGTTGGCTTGCTCTGTTTGCTATGGTGGTGACATATGGAAATATGCTGTGGTTGTTGTGTGTCTGTTGACATGTGGCTAGCAAACAGTGTCATTTAACTTATTAGTATCATTTTGACTATGTTCTCTAACCTGCCCCACCCCCCACCTCGCCAATGAAATGATGTGTCCTGTACACTTTTCATATAATAAGCGTTGTGAGATGGGGTTTTTGTTGGATTTTGGTTTTTTACTACTCAGTATATGTTTATGCAAGTGAATCCAGTTTTGCTGTTGCCATGTGTACTTCATTTGGTATAGATTTGGAGGAATCTACCAAGATCTCAATGTCTCATCTGTCATGAAACAGTATTCAAAGAAATGGTACTTGGCCTCGAAATTTCATACTCCTCGCCCAAATCACCTGTGGTCACCTGACAATATGTGTGGCAGGTGTCACTACTTCCTATTGAAGTTTCACCACATATAATCATTTGAGTACAGGGATAGGCAGTATAAGGAAACAAAAAAATAAAAGCCAAAATGTTACAGATAATTGGAGGTACAACTTCATCTGACTACAGAGAAGTCTGTATTTTAATGACAAAAGTGTCAGTCTGAAATTTGGTAGATGGAAATAGGTAAAAAGGTCTGTCTGATATAAAGAAGGGAATCCAACAGTTGATTTGACTTCCCAACTAAATTGCATTTTATATTTTCGTATCTACAGTCAGTTGATCAGTGTGTGTTGAATTACATTTTTTCCCCCTTTTTTCATCATGCTGTTTTTTTTTTTCTTTCTTTCTCTTTTTTTTTTTTTTTTTTTTGTAATTTTTGAACCACTTTTCCGAATAGAATTGATGACATTGTACATTTTGTTGATTGTGTGAGGTTGGGCAAGGTTAGGGGGTTTGGTACATTGTGTTTAGCTGGTGGAAAAGAATTGACTCAGTACAACAGTTCTATCTGTGATGAGTTAGAAGACTGAAGGGCAGAGGACTTGCCACAGGCCCCTTGCTGTACCATACCCAGAGCCTCGCCTGCAAAGCAGTAAAATGTTTTGGACAATGAACCCGTTTCATCAGGCAGAGGCTGTAATCAGACTGCCATTGTAAGCGATTTGTTAGTCTTGTGGACAGGTTCTGGGTGGTTTGGGTTTCAGCCAAAGCGTGTGATGTGGTGAGGTTCAACTGATGAGAACAAGCCACTGTTGAGTGTTGTATGTTTGGCCTGCATGTGGTGGATGGTGACTGTGAGGCTGAATGCTGCTGTGCTGTTGGCCCCAGTGGCATCTCCCCTACTTGTGTTTGTCGACAAGCCTCCCTGTGTGGGCACACACAGAGTTGCATGGGACAACAACTGTCCAGCTTTCTGTGAGCAAAGTGCGTCTACTTGTAGCTAGGTGGTTATCCTTGTGTTGTCATCTACATGGTGGTTTTCTTGTCCTGATGGACAGAGGATTTGTAAGCTCAACTTGTTTAACTCAGCCCTGTTTATACTGCTTGTGTACTGCCTGTCTTGGACATTCTTTGTACAATTGAACTTGGCCTCTCAGGAGTACTCGGGGGAAATAAAACAGATTTTACAAAAGCAGAATTCCATTATCAATACTAATGCAGATCTTAAGATGTAGATGGCTCATTTTTATTGTCAGACCTCTGGAAATCTTTTAAAGAATAGATTTATTATGATAGAAATAATGGAATTTCATCAACAAAATTAATGTTTGAAAAAACAGAGAAAAAGAAGCACTTTGTTCACGCTTGTTGGAATTAAATCCCAGTTTCGATAACATGCAGTATTAGAAGAAACCTCGGACTGACCATGTGACAGACATGATAGATTTTTTTTTTACAGACTTAAATATTGATTTTCAACATTTCCAGATGATATGAGCAGGGCTTGAGTCGTTGATGTATTTGTGTACTTGTGTAAATAGGTAAGACTGATCACATTTTTTGCTTCCATTCAGAGTTTTGTTGCTGAAACACTGATCATGTGCCTTGAGTTAGATGTTGGATGAGTTTGTTTGCATTGCATTTCATGGCCCATTTCCACTGCATTATCCACTTGCCACGTTCCTCTGCTTCCCCAGTTTCAAATATTCCCGACTTTGTGTTGCATTGAAAAGAACATGTACCGTCACCACCTGCAAAATGAACATACAGGAGACACTGTGCCATTTGAAGACAAAAGGTAGTAGACAGCTCTGTTTTTAAGAAGTATTTTTAGAGTTTGATGTTACTTGATCGAAGCAGAATGTTATGTGACAAGAAAAAAATGATGGATTAGGGGATGGCTTGTTCATCTGTTGTTGTGTTAGAACTGATGGTAACTTGTGCATAAAGTTCCTCGTGCTTGCTTCAGATCACCTCGGCCATTCTGTCTGCCTCGCTCACAGTGGATGAATGAAATCACCAGCACGTTTTTTTTTTTGCTTTTTTTTTTTTTTTTTTTCAAAGTACTTTCTATTGTTTAACCTGATTGATCGGTAACAATGCCGGCCTATGCTACTGATGATTGTAGAGTCATTATTGCTACTTGTATAATTTTTTTGTAACTCTTGTAATACGTGCTTGTCAGTTTCACCTGAGATTCAGTTGGATGGAAAATAATTTGCTTCAGATTTGTGAACTGCTGGATTTTTTTTTTTCTCGTATATTTATAATGTAGACAAAAGAATGAGTTACTGTGAGAAGTATCTTCGCAAGAATAGAAGAGAGCATTTGAAACAAACAAAAAACGAATAGGGTGGGAATTAGCATTGCAAGTATAGATTAACATATCGACTAGCAATATTTCCACTTCTGAAAATAAGAATTGGGAAGGAAAGGGGCAATTTAAAAAGAAAAAAAAGTCACTGCACTGAGGGTTGGAGAATTCACTACTTGTTGGTTATTCACTGCTTGTTTGTTTTCATAAAAAAAAAAAAAAAAAAAGGTGCCAATATGTATAGATAAAGATACATGTTGGCTAGAGAGAGAAGAGGACAGGAAGTGAATTCTGGAAGTGTAGTTTTTGTTCATAGATTTTAATGTTTAAAAAGGAAAAAGAATTCATACATGTATGTGTATTTCGTTGTGGCCAGTCTAAGCAGACAGACAGGATTGCTAAACATTTGATGTAGAGTTATGCCTAGTATTGTAGTTGGGTAATGCAGAACCATGCAGGTAAAGAAAGTAGAACAGCACATTTGTCATACAATTGGTCATCACCGATAGAAAACCCTCAATTGCGAGCATGACATGTTTCGTGATCTCAGATGAGACTTAATGTGGATCTTGTTTTGAAAATGAAAATTCTGAAATTACTATCAGTTAAATATAAAAATCCAAACCGTTTGGCAATTTTTACTTCTTTTTTGCTGTTTTTCTGCTCTGGGTTATCTGAGAAATTAAGTGCCAGTTCAAAGAGTAATGGTCGGTGTCATCACCTAAATTGTAGTAATCAAATCCAGTGTTTTGTTGGAGTCACAGTTAACAAAGGAAAACTACTAGTGGGAAAATTGTGTCTCCTGTAGCCCTAGAGCCATGAGCAGATTTTGCACCATTTCTTATGGCTTCAATGTTTAAGGGCTTGCAGCCAGCACTGCTGTTATTTTGTTGGTTGCCTTGAAACTCATTTCGTTTTGCCCATGAGTTTGCTCATCATTTTCACTTCAGCAGTCGGCTAGTGTGTGTTTTTCACAGGTCAATAATAAATGTGAAGAAAAACAAAGGGTGGTGGAGATGCATGTATTTTGTATGAACGAGTTGGCATGCATGAGTATGAGAGTAGTTTTGCTGAACTTTTTAGTGTTTGAAACATTTGAACAGAGAAAGATGAAGGCACACATGCAGCCTGTGTTGTTCCCCCCATCTGTAAATACTTGTTTCAGCTTCTTAGCAACAAAGCAAAACTAATAATGATAGAACCAGTTAAAATATACACAGAAGTGCATCCCTCCCAGTCTCATCACTACTCGGCTAACCCAAATACAAATAGATGCGCAATCATGCACGCTCACATAAGTGCAACCTTGTGTGCACCCACATACATGCCTGCACAGCAGACATGCACACAGAAAAGAAATTGTTAGTTGCAAGCGAGACAAAGGTTTTTGAGAATCCATAAAAAAAAAAAAAAAGGATCTCTTGGTGTTGAGGAATCGTAAGCAAGCGCCTTGACAGAGCCTCGTATAAAGGAAGGGCAAGGGATGCCCCTACGTGTAGGGAATGCCCATGCATATGAAGTCAAGTCATCAGCCTGGTGTCGCCAAAGGGCCCGACTGCATACACCTCGAGACTGTTTCAACCCAGCAGCCATTCATCCCGTCAGTACTTGAAAGTCTTGAGACTGGGAGAGATCGACTCCTACAAGGAAGGTGACAGCAGGGCACATATCGGTGGAAACTTTAAAACCCTAAGTTGTTATCTGTTTGTGTATGTGTTCGACTCTATTTCTTTAGTATTGTAAATGTTCACTCCTAATACTATTTTGCAACTTCTGTCATTTACTATCATGTTAGAATTTTGTGTTCACAATTAAGCTGACTTTTAGATTATGTTGGTTTTTAGCTACCTGAGGAACAAACCGGCCAAATAAAGACTAAGAACATGCCAAAATTTTAGATTTCATATCGGTCTCTCATTTCTGTGTTTTTTTCATTCAAGTCAGTCTGTGCAGGCCAGCTCATTATCACACAGATTTTGGAAATAATCATTGGACTGAAGATGTCAACACTGGCTGATGTGGATTGATGGCTTTAAACCATCATGTGTAAACCCATGCTTTTCATTTTGTTTTTATAACTATTGACTTTTATCATATCGTCAGTAAAGATTGTGGAGGGCACTGCTCCTATTACTATTTTGCTATTTTTGTTAAAACCCATGCTTTTCATTTTGTTTTTATAACTATTGACTTTTATCATATCGTCAGTAAAGATTGTGGAGGGCACTGCTCCTAATACTATTTTGCTATTTTTTGTTAAAATTTAGTATTATGTTAAACATTTTGTGTGCGACTAGGCCGACTGTGAGAAGATGTTGTTTTAGGCTACCATTTAACATAGTTACTTTTTCTCAGTTATGGGTCAAGCAAATAAATCTCGAGTCAAATGTTTGATTTGAAGAGCACGCTAGGATAACATTTGGAATATTGACTGTCTGCATTGTAAAAACACAACGTGTCATGCCCATGAATGGCATGTTCTCTCTCTCTGGCTCGGCTGCTAGTGAGCTGGCTAATGAGGGAACATTTCTTGGGGGTGCCTGGTGCCGGCGTCTGGCCCATGAAATGGCATGGTCACTCTTGATGAAAGCGAGCTCTAAACACGGGCTACCCTCCTTGCAGATCTCTTAACATCGGCGCTTGGTATGTTCATTTTATTATTAACCGGAAGAAGGGGGAGGCAAGAGAGACGGGGTTGGGGTGGGGGGGGGGGGGGGGTCCGCGTGCTGCACGCACGTACACACACACACACACACACACACCCAAACACGCACGCACACACACACACACACACACACACACAAACACGCACACACACACACACACAAGCGGAAGTATTGGTTCATTCAAAGGGCTGAAAACGTACATTAGCGATCACATTTTTTTTTTTTTTTTTTTTTAATAATTCCGATCCAGCGTCGCATACATTACTCATTTGACAATCTTTTTGAACAGGCAAATGGCTGGCGTGAACACGTCATCTTAATTGGTTTGACCTTTGATTCCATTAGATTCCGGCCAAAGTTAGCAAACTAATTGACAGCATCTTAATCTGTCGGTTACATGTAACAGAAATTCTGAAAAAAAGAAACAAACAAAACAACAACAACAACAAAAATACCATGAAAACCAAACGCTCGGGTGAACAAAACGATGAAGAAAAGTTCACAACCGTGAGGGGAGTCCAAAAAAAGAAAAGGGAGGGAAAACATCCGACCAAAGAAGACAAAACAGGAGAAAAAGTGACCCCAGAAGAACACAAAATATCCTGGAGACAAAACACGTAACTGCGTGCAAGTTCGCTGCACACAAATAGCCAGACCCCAATCGATGAAGAACTGCAGGCCATCACACCAGCATTATCCTCTCACAATGTCTCGGTGCGTGAGTGCTTCTTAGAGGAAGAAAAACACACACACACACACACACATACACACACACATGAATAAGAATGATTATGCAACATCGCTTGCAGTTCTGCGCGCACGCGAATGGAATAAAACAGATGTGACAATCTTCCGGCTAATGGGCCTCCAGTCTCCTAGCTGTGGTGGTTGAGTTCATGGTAAAATATGCATCCAGATGGAATAAGGAAACATAAAACTAAAGGAAACTTGGGGAAAGGTCGAATTCTACCGAGAAAATAACGAAAAAAAAAAAAAAAAAAAAGAAGAATAAGAAAACGCGACCCCTCCTCTCCCTACCCTCTTCCCCATCGATCCGCAATAGAATGGGGATCGTCCTCAACCGCACTCCGCACTTCACATGCGTGATTCAAATCGAGTCGGTCGTTGTGGGTCACTGACTGTACGGCTCCAAGATGATCCACGGGTGTCACGTGACTAAAGAGACCAGCCCGCACAGATGATGAAAACGGATTCTCGAAATTTAACCAGGCCGGACAAGCGAAGGAGAGGGGAGGAGGTGGGGGAACGGGGTGAGATGGGACATTGAAGGAGGTGAGGGGATGGAGAGGGGAGGTGGGGTTTTCAAATGTTTTTTTAAAAGAGGAGGGGGGGGGGGGGAGGAAGGGGGAGGGAAGGGAGGTGTCGATCTTCCGAAATGGATGGGTGGGTGTGGTGGCGATAGTGTGCGCTGTCTAATCTATTTTTTTTTTCCGCTTCCCCTGTTTTTCACGCTCCACTCGAGCGCTGAAAAATGTACTCTCATTCACTAGATTTCTTGACATCGTCAAGGCCTTCGCTCATCTGCTGACTCAGCGGAAATCGCGAAAATAAAGTTCGTGATGACGCATGAGGTTTTGACAGTCGGAACAGCGATAGATTTGCTGCGCGCCTGTCAGTCAATCACGAAAAGGCCATCACTTAGCAACCGTTCTAATGCGCTTAAATGACGATCCTTACAAACCACTGTTAACCTTCAGCTGGAAAGATGTGGCTGAGCGTTGGAAACTATTCAGTTGTGTCTGTAAACCAATAACTGTGTCTTATATCAAAACCACATCATCAGCCAATAACAGAATAAACAATTCAAATGCATCAAGGGTCAACAGCCCCCCCCCCCCCCCCCCCCCCCCCCCCGTTACACATTACATCAATTGCTAGCTTACTAATAAACAGCGAAAATAAAACTGGACCGCAGACATCGCCCTGCTTAACCCCGGCTGAATAGTTAATTTAGCTTTACAACGAACGTCAGCTCTCACTACATTATACATGCTTCTTATGCATCCGTAAACAACATCATCAAACAATCTATTGAATAACTTCAGACAGAACTGCACAACTTGGGTAGAAGAATTTCTGAACAGTTCACCAATGATTCCATCGGGAACCGCTGCTTCACAGTTTTTTTTTCTTTTGTTTTTTCTTTTTGATATGAATATATGTATTTTTTTCATTGCTAGTAACACTTCGCCTTCGCGTATGGGACGATTCATGTATACACAAGATTCATCTTCAAATACCGCTTAGTCTGGTTAATCATCATCGCTGGATTGTAACAATGCTTGAAAATGCTGGAACCACGTGTAATCTGTTACGTTATTTCTAGGGTTGCTTTTTTTTTTTTTTTCCTTTCTTTCTTTTTTTTTTTTTTGTGTGTGTGTTTGTTTTGTTTTGTTTTGTTTTTCGTGTTTTGTGTGTGTGTGTGTGTGTGTGTGTGTGTGTGTGTGTGTGTGTGTGTTTCGTTTCGTTTTGTTTTGTTTGAGGGGGGATGGGGGGGGGGGGGGGGGGGTGCGGGGGGCGATATCCTATGGAAAATATCCCCAAATTCTTTCAGAGTCTTTAAATATGTAGCAAGCTTACCTATGTGATTTATTGAATTATTTCTCATTTCCACTCGGTAAGTGTTTGTATTCACACCTAGCTATTTCATATGCAGTCTGGTCTGTGCCTTCTAACGAACGACGACTGATTCACAAGTTCCTAGTCTTTCTTTTCTTAAGAACGCATTCTGGCTCATACCAATGTTTCAACACTCATTATTAATAACGTGCACACTTCTTCTTTTTTTTTTTTTTTGCGTGTTTGTTTTGTTTTGTTTTTTTGTTTGTTTGGAATATTTTTTTTCCCAGTACTTTCGCTTAAGCATTCGTTAAACGTACTCAGAGCGTTGTTTATATCAAAATCAGTCAAACTATGGCAATGTCTATATCAAAATCAAGTAAACGTACGGCAATGTCAATTTTCTTACTCATGTTTATCTTCATAATGCATTACTAAAAAAGGAGGAGCATTCATTATTCCAATGCTGTTGTTGTTGTTGTTGTTGTTGTTTGTGTTACTAAAACATGATCTTGCACTTTTTTCCACTTCTGTCCACCAAGTTTACAAACGGTGGAACACTTTGAAGAGTCACAGGAAAATGATCAGAATCTATACGTTCTAAAGCAGTCGGTTCCCCTCTATCACACAACCGTGCACAATATTCCTTTGACACAATCATATAGTGGTTTACACTGCGAGCAGGGTCAGGCACGTACGTATAGCAGCCCTTTCAGTCGCGCCTTACATCATTTAAGATGCACAAGTTCAAAGCAGTGCATATGTTAAGCTACCACCTCCTATAAGTCATCACATTTTTACGTTGAGAGCATCGGTTAGAGTTGACAGAATGACTACAGCGCTGTACCTCAGGAACAGTACACCCAGAGAAGTTCTGTGAAGCATCAGAAATTCTGCTGCTGAGATCGCCATTTAGAATTACATGTACATTATGCGTTGACAAAAGATCACGCAGATAAATGGGCATTAACGGCGAACGTCCTGGTGGAATATACGAACAAAAATTCATAATATCCCAATGACACTTTGTCAGTCAAGAAGAAAAACAAAAGAGGATAATTCAGTTAAATTCACTAACAAAGGGAATGAACCCATTCTTTCTTAGATAAACCGCTCTTCCCGACCCCGTGAGAGAGAGAGAGAGAGAGAGAGAGAGAGAGAGAGAGAGAGAGAGAGAGAGAGAGAGAGAGAGATTGTACTGAAGTATTTTGCTTTTTCTAATTTCGTTTCTGTCCGAGAGAGAGAGAGAGAGAGAGAGAGAGAGAGAGAGAGAGAGATTGTACTGAAGTATTTTGCTTTTTCTAATTTCGTTTCTGTCCGAGAGAGAGACAGAGTGTGAGAGAGAGAGAGAGACAGAGAGAGAGAGAGAGAGAGAGAGAGAGATTGTACTGAAGTATTTTGCTTTTTTTCTAATTTCGTTTCTGTCCGAGAGAGAGAGAGAGAGAGAGAGAGAGAGAGAGAGAGAGAGAGAGAGAGAGAGAGAGATTGTACTGAAGTATTTTGCTTTTTCTAATTTCGTTTCTGTCCGAGAGAGAGAGAGAGAGAGAGAGAGAGAGAGAGAGAGAGAGAGAGAGAGATTGTACTGAAGTATTTTGCTTTTTCTAATTTCGTTTCTGTCAGAGAGAGAGAGAGAGAGAGAGAGAGAGAGAGAGAGAGAGAGAGAGAGATTGTACTGAAGTATTTTGCTTTTTCTAATTTTCGTTTCTGTCCGAGAGAGAGAGAGAGAGAGAGAGAGAGAGAGAGAGAGAGAGAGAGAGAGAGAGAGAGAGAGAGAGAGAGATTGTACTGAAGTATTTTGTTTTTTCTAATTTCGTTTCTGTCCGAGAGAGAGAGAGAGAGAGAGAGAGAGAGAGAGAGAGAGAGAGAGAGAGAGAGAGAGATTGTACTGAAGTATTTTGCTTTTTTTCTAATTTCGTTTCTGTCAGAGAGAGAGAGAGAGAGAGAGAGAGAGAGAGAGAGAGAGAGAGAGAGAGATTGTACTGAAGTATTTTGCTTTTTCTAATTTCGTTTCTGTCCGAGAGAGAGAGAGAGAGAGAGAGAGAGAGAGAGAGAGAGAGAGAGAGAGAGAGATTGTACTGAAGTATTTTGCTTTTTCTAATTTCGTTTCTGTCCGAGAGAGAGAGAGAGAGAGAGAGAGAGAGAGAGAGAGAGAGAGAGAGAGATTGTACTGAAGTATTTTGCTTTTTCTAATTTCGTTTCTGTCAGAGAGAGAGAGAGAGAGAGAGAGAGAGAGAGAGAGAGAGAGATTGTACTGAAGTATTTTGCTTTTTTTTTCTAATTTCGTTTCTGTCCGAGAGAGAGAGAGAGAGAGAGAGAGAGAGAGAGAGAGAGAGAGAGAGAGAGATTGTACTGAAGTATTTTTTTTTTTTCTAATTTCGTTTCTGTCCGAGAGAGAGAGAGAGAGAGAGAGAGAGAGAGAGAGAGAGAGAGAGAGAGAGAGAGAGAGAGAGAGATTCTGCTTAATTTTTTTTTTTTTTTTTTTTTTTCTAATTTCGTTTGTACTACCAGTATCATCAAAAGATAATTTTATGAGAGAGAGAGAGAGAGAGAGAGAGCGGGAGAGAGAGAGAGAGAGAGAGAGAGAGAGAGAGAGAGAGAGAGAGATTGTACTGAAAGTATTTTGTTTTATCTAATTTCGTTTCTACCCATGACTGAGAGAGAGAGAGAGAGAGAGAGAGAGAGAGAGAGAGAGAGAGAGGGAGGGAGGGAGTGAGGAGAGGGAGGGAGGGAGGGAGTGAGAGAGAATACTTCAGAATTTTTGTTTTAATTCTGCTTTGCTAACAACTTTGGAAGATAACTTTCCAAGGCCGTTCAACCATGCTTGTCCAATCATCCTGCGAACAAAATGATCTGCTTCAAAATGCATCACTGCATTGATGGGCAGACACTATGCACCCCATTTGTGCTGTCTTTTCAGACCTGTCCGTTTTTCTAAACGTCCCAGGGGGTGGAATTCATGGTGGCCACGGAGAATTGTCGCCACATTGACATCGCGGATGGGGTTTACAGTGCAAGCAATGAAAATCAAAATTAAAAAAAAGTCTCTGAATACATTCTGTATTTTTTTCAGACAGAGGGTTAGGAATAGGGTGAGAGAAGAAGAAGAAGAAGAAGAAAAAGAAGAAGGGAAAAATGACGAAATACCCACACAGCCCTTGTCATGTAAATCATATTACGACATATAAGACGGGTTATCTATTTTCATCCCTTTTTGTCATGTATGAAACAAAAGATTGTGCAGATTGTTTAACCCCATTCGTAGTGAATGCGTCACAATCAATAAGAAAAAGTCGGCGAACTTGAAGCTTTATAGCAAAAACGACAATCGTTGTGAAGAAAATCAAGAATATCTTTGTTTAATGATTTACACAATATTGAATGGTGTATTCTATGAACACGAACAAGACTTAAACCACAAGAGATATGACCACAAGTCAAATTGAAGTAGAACACCAAGGCTACATCAAAATGTTATTATGCTCAGCATAGTTGTGCGGGGGTTGTCTTCAGTTGTGACAAGCTCCTAGTATAACATCATCAGTTTCCGAAATCCCCCGAAGTCGGAGTGTGGCTGCCCATGTGGCGGGGTAATAAAAAAAAAAAACGGTCACACATGTAATGTTCTAATCCCCAGCTGTTGCATTTTTACCATACTGTTCAAGTACTTGGGCTGTTCGGGTGATCCCTAGAGTCTTTTAGCCAGGGTACGACGACAACAACAACAACAACAACAACAAACCGAAAATTTGAGTTGTTCCGTATGTAAGTAAAAGTTAGATAAAATAGAACAAAAGTTTCTATAGTATCTGTAAGAACAGCTTACTGCTTAATCATTGCTGACACAATTCTCTGTCATTTTCATTTTGATCAGAGACAAAAATGGCAACGTTACCGAAATGACAGTCTGTAAGGTTACAGTAAGTTCACGGGTGTGTAAGAAAAATACGTAGAAGTTTGTCACGACAGCTACAAAAATTAACAAGTGTTTATAAGTATTAAGGTCTGTAGCCCTTTTTTTTTTTTTTTCCTGTGAAGTTTTTTCTGTCTGTTGTGGTTCTTGACATATCAAATTCCAAATGACAACACGTAAATCAAACCCAATGGCTAGTTGCAGAGTGAGACGACTGCAGGCGGAAATCTAAACAAATCTTAAAGAAAACGTTAGCGAACCGCCAAGCGAAACGTGGACAAACGAGTCAGAAGACAAAACATGACGCGTTTTGACCTCTTAGCCTCTAATGGCAGACACAAAGAACGAACAGAGCCCTAAGATAGGTGTACCAGCCCAATAAGGCGTTCTTAGGCTTTGAAGACTTGATTCAGTTCTTAGCAGCAAAACTGCAAAAGCACCTACAGAGTTCTACTTCACAATCTGCGCCTCTCCTCTCCTCTTCGCACCGTCTCCCACGTGCATCCTCCCAACTTCCACCCACAAACAGACACCTGCTTTTCAACACGTTTCATTGATGAAATTGTAAACTCCTGGAAGCATAAAAGACTTTCCGATTATGGGAATGACTCATGCGCATCTCAAATATCTTGCCTACTCTGGGTAGATGATATTGTGTTATCATTCACACCTAAACAAGGATTACGCTTAACAACAACCACAACAACAACAATTGCAACAACAACAGCAATGACGGCGATGATGATGAAGATTACAACAGCTACATCATCATCATCATCATCATCAACATCATCATCATCATCATCAAAAAACAACAACAGCAATAACAATAGCAACAATAAACTTGAACCGACAAGAGACAATTGTAGGGTAGGAAGAGAGAGAGAGAGAGAGAGAGAGAGAGAGAGAGAGAGAGAGAGAGAGAGAGAGAGAGAGAGAGAGATGTGGGGAGGGAGGGAGGGACAGTGGAAGGGGAAGGGAGAGAGTTGTGAAACATTTCATTGGCGTCGCTAATTCACTGTACCAAGACGCAATTGGAGTACATGAGAGTAATTAACAGCGAGGAATGGAAATACAGAATTGTTCAATGTCTAACCGTAATCAAGAATGTGGAGCTCTGAGAGAGAGAGAGAGAGAGAGAGAGAGAGAGAGAGAGAGAGAGAGAGAGAGAGAGAGAGATGTGGGGAGGGAGGGAATGAGAGAGACAGACATACGGACAGACAGCCAGCCAGTCTGGCAGACAGAAAACAGACACACAGACGGGGCCGGAACAGCTCAGGGGTAGAGCGCCGGACTCGTAATCTTGGTGATCCTGGTGTTGCTGGTTCGAATCTCCGCCGGGCCGTTTCGGTACAGGGGGGATTTTTCCCTCAGAGTTAACATTGGTTCTGACTCAGTTTCCCATATAGTCCATCGAATGAGACTATAGACCAAGGTTCCGTGTTTGAACACACGCATAACATCTTACACACAGGTAAAACCCCATCACCAACTTTCGGAAGAGAAGGCCCCCGTGTTGTCCGTCAGTAGGGCCCTCAGGGTCTTCTCCACAGTTGCTGGCAGCCCAGTAACTGGCATGTTGACCATGAAATCAGCGAATTTACTACAGCTCTTCCCATGTGCGCCCTTTCGCTACGCTTCACGTCACGTGACCCCCGGGGGGGGGGGGGGGGGGGGGGAGAGAGAATGTTGTTTATAGCCCAGCCGACCGCAAGGGGCCATCCACATCAGGGCTGTCACCGCGTTGAAATCGATTCTCAAGTCATGAAAGAAAAATCCACACATGACAATACACCTTCTAAAAAAACACACAGTGATTTAGTTTTACGCAATATGTGCCTGAGGACCCCATTGCAGGACATTTTGTGTGATTTCTATCTTTCCCACAACGGTAGCATCTGATTTGGGGTGATTTGAACTTGTTTCTGGTGTGGTGGTTTTGTTTAAATTTGAATTCTTGTTTTTGTTTGTGATCTCTTTTGTACTGGTGTTTGTCACGGTGTAGTTTTTTGGGGCGAGCACCTAAGAAAGCGTTTTGCATGTTGCTCTTTGATGTTGTTGTTTTACTCAAGATGTTGACTATGAAATCATCTTCATCTCTGGCATTTTTCTATTGTCTTTGTGAAAGTTCATGTTGTTAACCTATTTCAATGGCTTTTGCAAGTGTTAGTGCTTCTCCTCTATCAAGAGCCTTTCTTGTATTTTCAGGTCATACACGCCATCAATGAGTATATCATCAGCATCAGTATACTCACAGTCAAGCGGGAGAATATGGAGATCTTTGACGAAGTTGTCAAAAGACTCGCCGCAGGCTTGTTTTCTTCTTGTTTGAATTTGTGTCGGGCAATTCGCGCTTGTTTTTTTTTTTTCGTGGGCGGACATATTCTTCTAGCCGTCTGAGAACTTTATCAGCGTCATCTTGATCGCCTTTTTGCCAGGGAAGAATTGTTGTAAATTTCTCTGCCGAGAGCGCTGATCCACATACCGAGCCACCCAGCTTTTTGTTTGGGGTCAAGACCAGCTGGTGGTCCCGCAAAAACGAATCCGACGTAAGTTTTGAATCTTGAGAATTCTTGGTAGAGATCCGGAGCGTCCCAGTCGATTGTGAGGTGATTAAAGTTCGCTTGAGCCATTCTGACACCATGTGATGTACCTACCTGGTTTGCGTTCAGCGTGTGGTAAGTCCACAACTGGTAGTAAAACAAACGATGCCTTGAATCCGTTGTCGTCTGACGTCACACCTCGTCGAGTTTCTTGTCTCTTCTCCAGAAGAGTCTGATGTATGCGCATGCGCATATGCTTGGCATATGCTACAATGCCTACCTAACTGATTAGCAAACAACCACTTGGCACCAGATGGACATCGAAAATTCCCGCCGACTTTGGGGGCCACTTACATGGTAATTATCTTAGAGAAAAGCTACAACAACAATGTCCACGCGCATTCAACCAGCCTGACAATAGAACCAACACAGTGCCCTACGACAGTACCATCTGAACGAGCGAAAGACTCCTGCTCTTCAAAGGCTGTTTACAAAGCGACCTCAGCTGACTGAGAATATAGCGCCCACTTGACGCTCCGAGGTCCTAGTGGTTTACATCCCTGGCCCCCCCCCCTTTTTTTTTTTTTTTTTTTTTTGCTATCGGGAAGGTTCGAACCCGGCAGGGTCCTTACTACCTTGGGCGCCATTTGTCACCTGGCCACTTCGTCCTCATTGACACAGTTCGACCGTGTGCGGTGGGTAAGGCATACTGCTAATGGGGTCTATTACCTATTTCGCTATTACGTACAAACATTCCTTGCCTCTAAGCGCTTAAGGCCTGTTGTGAGAGGTTTCAGTCCCTTCACACGCACACACACACACACACACACACACACACACACACACACACACACGAGCGCGTGTGCACGCACGTACGCAGGCAGGCGCGCGCGCGCACACACACACACACACACACACACACACACACACACACACACACACACACACATACACACACACGCGCGCGCGCGCGTGCACGCACACGTGTACGAGTGCAAAAGTATAAACGATCTCATACTTACACACACACACACACACACACACACACACACACACACACACACACACACGCACGCACGCACGCACGCACACACACACACACACACACACACACACACACACACACACACATAATAAGGGGGAGGGGAAAAAAAAACTAGAGAGAGAGAGAGAGAGACTGAACGGCGAGACAAACTAAACTCTGACGCACGCAATACGAAGAATTCTGGCCGTTGCGTATTCATGCCAAGCTATAATAACAATACCCACATTCCCTACATAATGCATAACACTTCATTCAGCGTGAGGGCGACATTTCAGTTCATCATGTCATTGTTTTACTTTACTCTCTACAGACTACACGAAAACATGATAAGAAAAATAGGTTGAACCTGGTTACCGGCAAACATGTGTATGTGTGTGGGGGTTGCGTGGACGGGTTGGGTGGTGAATAGGTGGATGTGTGTGTGTGTGCGTGTGCGTGTGTGTGTGTGTGTGTGTGTGTGTGTGTCCGAGTGTGAAATCGTATATACTTGTACGTGTGTGTGTGTGTGTGTGTGTGTGTGTGTGTGTGTGTGTGTGTGTGTGTGTGTGTGTGGCACGTGCGCACGAACGCATGCGTGCACGCGCATACGTGCGTGCGTAGGTGCCAGCGTGTGTGTGCGTGTGTGTGGGTGCGTGCGTGCGTTTGTGAGCGTGTGCGTGCGTGTGTCTGAGTGTGTGTGTGTGTGTGTGTGTCTGTGTCTGTGTCTGTGTGTGTGTGTCTGTGTCTGTGTGTGTGTGCGTGTGTGAGCGTGTGCGTGCGTGTGTGTCTGAGTGTGTGCGTGTGTGTGTCTATGTGTGTGTGTGCGTGTGTGTGTGTGTGTGTGTGTGTGTGTGTGTGTGTGTGTGTGTGTGTGTGTGTGCGTGCGTGCGTGTGTGTGCGTGCGTGTGCGTGCGTGTGTGTGAGCTCACAAGCTCAGACAGTATCATGCACACGTTCTTTTGGCCTCAGTCCTGCTCTCAGCATACCTGCTTCCTGCGTCAGTGGTCACTGACCGCACGGCTGATGGGTTGCCAGGGCGACTGGTTTCTCTGTATATGTATATAAATCCTCATGTGCTGCGCACGCCTTGGGCAGGTGGTTCCTTCTCAGCTTGGGGAGCAGCTGACTGAGTGATCAGGCATAAACAAGAAACATCTTGAGGAGAAACAGTTCAGTTGTGATTGTTTGTTCGGTTCATTTAAGCAGTACTTGTGTGAAATTATGACTAAAAAAAAAAAAAAAAAAAATTACACTCCTTCCCCCCCCGCCCCCTCCCCCCGAAAAAAGAGAGAGAGAAAAAAAAGGAAAAATTATTGAA